>VZZY01024561.1:34901-98810 GCA_013400335.1 Eurystomus gularis | reverse complement strand
GATTCTGTGATTCTGTGAACAGGATTGACTTAACTTGAATGACACAATTACAGAATGTGAAGGTCTCTAAACTAACTTCTGATGTGTCCTTAGTTGTTTAATACAGAAAAGTATTTTGGATTGTTGTCTGGAAATCACAAACTCTGTTCCATCCAAATTTTAACAAGTCTGGATATAATCCATCAGAAGTTTTGCACAGAATTCAGAGCAGCTGAATATTAAAAAACATGAGATAAAAAAACCTATGTAAAGAAAAAAAAAAACAACAAAAATCTGATTTTATCTTAATCTAAGAAAGTTTCAATTTAAGTTGTAAATATCTTTAGGGATCATCTAGTCCAAACCCCGCTCATAGCAGAGACAAATTCAGTTAGGACAGGTTACTTGCTCAGTGACCAGCTGAATTTTAAACATCTCCAAGGAGGAGATCCCACAACCTTTCTGGACAACCTCTTCCAGTGATTAATCACCTTCGCTGAGGACTCTTATTTAAATCCAGGTGGAATTTACCTTGTGTCTGCTACATATACACGCTATGTACATCTTCAAAAGTTCCTGTGACCACCCGTTGGGTAGTTGTGCATGGCTACTAGAAGTTCCTTAGCCTCTTCTTCTTAAGGCTGAATAAAGCTAGCTCTCTCAGACTCCTGTGTCACATACTCCAACCCCCAACCATAATGGCAACTCTTCTCTGGCCTCAATCTACTTTGTCAACATTTTGTACTGGGCAGCCCAGCACTGGATGCCGTAACCCACTTGTGGTCACATAAGTCTCAAACAGAGGAGAATTACCACTTCCCTCAACTTGCTGATTATTCCTAATGCAATCCATCTCACTATCAGCCCCAGGACACACTTCTGTCTCATAGTCAAGTTATTGTCCTTCAGATCCCTTTGTCCCCTACTGCCAAGTTTACAGCTTTACCATTTCTCCATGGGGTAGAGATGGCTCTGAGGACGTACCAGTGTATGCAGTTATTCCGTTCCAGGTGCAGGACATTGTATTGCCCCGTCTTCACCTCTCAATTCTCTCAAGAGTTCTCTGAAGTGCTTGCTTTTTAGTGTGTTAATTGATCTACTAAACTTGGTGCCATCATTCAGACATATTCTAGGTAAAGAAACTAAGACTGGCAAAATGAAAGATCTTCACATACTTAAAGAACTGACTGAAAGAAAGAAAACAGAAGTTAGAAATATTTTACAATTTCTCTCAGTCAAATGCCATAAGGGTATATATGTTGAAGTCCCTGTTGTAAAACATATCCACCACAGGACTGAGAAAGGGGCTAAAGAGTAAAACAGTAGCATTTGCTGTTACTACTGAGTTACCTGCGGTAGTGAAGATACTGCTCAGTAATAGGGAACTACAGTCTGAAAATTAAAAAAAAAAAAGGGGGGGGAGGGGGGAACTCCCATGTAATAAAGTTACAAATACATAGAAAAAATCCCAAGATAAAATAATTTGTGTTTAATAACTATTGATAGTTGAGAACAGGTTATTCTATGGAAACAATTTTGTCAGATTTTAAGATCACAAGGATTCTTAGATCACTTGTTTGGTGCTCATAGTATTTTGAGTATGACTATGGAAGTTCCTATTGATTTGAACATCCTTTATTAGCTAGTTTAGCTAATTAGTTGGATTACTTGACCCAAAGAGATCTTTAGTCTGATCCGATTTGAACATTCTTACGTTCAGTGTCAAAAAAGGCATTACATGCACATGCTATCAATGCTGTTTAAAGTAATGCCCATACAGTTATCATGGAGTAGATTCTAAACCATCTAACTCAGTGATCTAACTTACATTTGAAATCCTCTTCCTAAAAAAGGGCCAATGTTCCTAATGTAGTTAGCTGAAAGATGCAAGTGTCCTTAAAGGCAAGTCTGAGAAGTTCAAGACCCATTTAAAGAGGCATGATAGTCATTTTCTGACATTTATTTGTCCTTTACCCATAAAGCATGTTGTACTTGTATCTCTTATCAGTAGTTATTAGTATGTTCATGCATTGCTTTTTAATATATTAACATTAAACTGGATGGCAAACTGTGGAAAATAATACAGTCGATGCCCTAGGGATGTAACAGTAATGGATGGCTGGACGGTAATGATTCACTTACTGCAATCAGTGCTACTCCCAGTCACTTTTGTGGTGCAGTATTGGTTCCATAGGAGATATCAGATGAGAAGGGGGAAAAAAAAGATAAAAGGAGGTAAATCTACATAAATGGGAAAGAAAGAGCAAATAGTTGCGGCTTCAACCTTTCTGTTTATTACTGTTTTGTCACGTTTTTAAATAGATAGATGAAAATTACAGGAAGCACTAAAATGGAAATTAACATTTTAAAATGTTCATGTTTGCTGTAGACAGGTTTGAAAGAAAATAATCTCTCTCTGCAATGCATTTAGAACACAAGATCTCAAGACATAACAAAGCAAGGTGAAGCAAACAGACTTAGATTATGGCCTTCCCTCCCAGAAAAGAGATAAGTCTCATTAGTCTTAGAAGAATTTCTATATACAAAATTAATATATTAAGAAAAAGGCATTTTGATATAAGTGTCTCAGATCAGCTAAGAATGAGAATAATCCTGCTGAATACAGTAAAATGACTTAGGTACTCCAAACTGCTGCTGTGTATAAGTGCTTTTCTAGTGGACATACTGAGCTGGTTTAAAGGGTGGTAAAGTCCACAGAACCTGTACCAGCTTCATCAGGGTTCTACATAGGCATTTTCTTCAAATTCTTTCTTGACTTTTACCTATTATATGCTGATAATGCATTTCTTGTTGTTAACTTCAGTTATTTCAACTACTAAAATAATAAAAACCGTTATTATTTATTTTTATTTATTTGTGATATATCACATTGTAAAATCTAAAGCAGATATAGGATTAAGCAGAACTAAGCAGAAAGTTCAGAAACTTTATTGAGATGATTTTATTTAAATGCTCATTTACAAAAGAACTTTCTCAACATTAGAATTTTGAACTTGTTTAAAAAAGAATTAATTAGTACCTTGACACAGTATTTTTCAGATTTCTTTTTCACTTTTGAATGTATTTTGCTGGTGCAATGTCTGATTAGAAAGCTGTTTTACACACAGTTTCTGGAAGAATTACGAAGCAAAACCAGATTGAGCAGGAGGTATTGAGAAAGGCATATATTTTTGATTGATAGAAGAACGCAATGCTGAAAGAATAATAAACAGTGTTTAGACAGCAGCACAAGAAGGTTTTCAGCTGCTTAGTAAAACCATTTTATTACTATACACATATAAGAAGAAACACCATACTATTTAACTTTATAGAATTTAATTTGCTTGTCTTCTGAAAATGGGCAAATACAGCAGCTGTGTTTCCAGCCATCAACTTTATAAACTTTACTCTCATCTAGCAAAACATTCTGTTAAGTTCTTGAGGTAAAGATGCAATTTCTTTACATATTTAGCCATGGAATTATGAAGAAGATACTAATGAAAGGTTTAACATTATGTCTAGTACACTTGCAAAGACTAAACGATGCATGTAATTACAATTTTAGTGCCATAATAATATTTCTAACATATACATATGTATATTAAAGCTCTCTAGCTAGACATTAATTCCTTGTGTCTTCTTCTAATCTAAGATTTAAAAAATACAATTTACAATCAAACAATATCAAAGCAAGCAAAGAATATAGACCTAACCTACTATGGCAGAACTGAATGTGAAGCTGTATCCCAATAAGGTGTGTTGCAGTGCAGAGAGGCCTGTTCCTCTGTGGCATATGAGGAGAAGCATGGGCTGAGCAACAATCTCTGCCGCTTCTACCCATTTTCTTAGTAATGCCATTCCTGGCATTACTATAAAGACAGTGCAGTGGAACAGTCAAAATAACCAGATTCTTTGCCACTCTATCATTTATGTTACTCTTTAAAGTCAGATCCACAAGCAGTTATTTACAAGTTAAACTAGATACTGTACTTTCTGGCAAAGTTATACATTTACAATTTTTCTGCTGTGGAACTTATTTCTTTGTTTCTCATGTGAGTTTCTGCTGGATGGTTTGAGAATGCAGGAGGTTTTACATTGCCCTGAAGTTCAATAAAATTTGGACAGATTTATGGATGACTGTCATGCTCAGGCATAATACAGAGAGAACACAGATCACAGTACTCCCCAGAATCAAAGTCAGTTTGAAATCTCTTCCTTTCCTCCCATCTTTTACCAAGAAGAAACATTCCATAGTGTCCTTCAAAGCCTTGGAATTCTTCTGCTCCATTCAAATCCCCAGACAACTACCTCCCACATATTGCATCTGCTGAGTGCTACTTTTTATGTGGGTGCAGCCAGTGTAAGACAGGAGGAGACGGTCCATACAAATCTTTGTTTAAGAAAGTAATAGTACAGTCAAAGCAGGTTATGTATTTTTGTGCCATAAGGGAATTAAAAGTTGTCTATAGTTCATAGTAATTCACAGGATTTGAAACTTACAACAAGAATTGGAAACCTAAGCTGAAGTGTCAGTATATGAGCCAGGATAACACCTGGAAAGGTGGAGCAATAGTGTTTGGTTTTTGTGAAATGATTAAACTAAGTTAGCTAAATTCAGAGAAGCAGGAGCAACAGATGCTGTTGCTCAAGTTTATTTTCTTTTGTTTCCTGATGGGGGTAGAGAAATAAACACTGGAACATAAAAAAGATCTGTAAAGATGTCTTTCTAGTCCTTCAGCATAGCCCAGCACTGCCCGTTACAGTACAT
Organism: Eurystomus gularis; assembly: GCA_013400335.1. NCBI lineage: Eukaryota > Metazoa > Chordata > Aves > Coraciiformes > Coraciidae > Eurystomus > Eurystomus gularis. The sequence continues at coordinate 94,063 of VZZY01024561.1, read as the reverse complement.
ACCATGTGACTTTGCATACTGGGCATTTGTTTTCCTTAAGCTAACATTGCTGTGGAATTGTTTTAAGGGCTTTTTCAGAGTAAAGTCAAAGTAATCGACTTGCATATCACAGATCTCTGCAAAAAAATGTTCTCTTTGCCGTTATAGAATGGCAGCAATACTCTGTGGACCACTATAATTTATTTTTTTTTAATTAACCAGACAGTGCTATCCAAAGGACCTTCTTGATCATCCTGGTCACTCTAATAGACATTACCGAAACATTTTGAGTAAAGTTATCTCTGCTTTGCAGAAGGGTCACCTAGAAAGATAGGAAATGCAAAAGTGTCAGGAATTTATTATTTTGCAGTAAGAAATAGGTTTTACACCACTAGTCTGCTTATAATTATGGTGATGGACTCACACACTTACCTTTAAATTGCCTTTCATTACTTAGTTACTCCATTCAACCAAGAACAGCTGTCCTGTTCCTGCAGAACTGAAAAGCAAGAAACAAGTGCTCCCCAAATACTAACAGTACAAAGATAGGGCAGACAGCAAGTAGGAAAAAAAAAAAACAAACCCCAAATGCAAATCAGAGAGTCTTCATCCTCAAATTTCTCCTCACATCATCATAAAAACCTCGACAGAGCAAAGTTATTTGATGCTCCTTATAAAGTCAAATTGTATTGGCTCTAACAGTAGTTGTTCCCCCAATACTGCAGTAAGCTATAGCCAGAGAACATTCTTAAATCTGGACTTCCTTCATGTTTCTTCTAAAATAAATAAATAAATTGTTGTAGCTGCATCCTGACTGAAAAGGCTTTAAATTTTAATTTTTTTTTAATGATTATTATTTGTGTGCCTAAACTGTTAGCTGAAATTAAATATTTTTCAAGGTCTAGTTCTCAGAACTTTCTTTTTAAATTCCTTTTTGAATGCAGATGGTTAATCTGTGTTAGGGGTTCTGGCACATTAGACACAGATATACAATATTCTTCTGTAGTGTCATTCCATTTAAGGTGTCTTAAAAAGAATTACCAAGTCCTAAAGGTAGATGTGTCCATTTATCTCCATCCCACATTACAAAGGGAGTGGAAGAGGTGCCCAGAAAGAGGCCCAGCCAGGATAGACTAAGGGGAAAGCTCTCTGTGAATAACCAAGCTTGAAGAACCAAGTAACCAACCAACCAAAGAAACAAAACAAAATGACAAACACATTAAAGCATTAGCATCAAATCCTGAGAAAGCAATTACATTACTACTGAAAGTCCTTCAGTTGAGAATAGACCAGGCAGGGATTCAATTATGGCTGCCTTCAGGTATTACCAAGCCATGTAGCTGCCCAGAACAAAACTGCTGTGTATAGCTGAATGATGCTGCTTATTCTGCCTGTAATAAATCTTTGGAAAATTGGAGATTGTCTAGAGAACCCATCACTGATGGAATCAAAACAGCTACCCTCACTAAAGTCAGTTTTCCATCTCTGTTCTCCCTTCATCTAGGTGGCAACAGCAAGCCCATAATTCCCTGTTCTGCCTTACCATTCCAGATCCTCTCCTTCTCATGAGAAGCTTGTTATTTGTCCACCTGTTTGTGGCAGCAAAGCCCAAAATTAAATTTGATCTTGCCCTGCTGAGAAGCCAGGGCTGGAATTGGGTTTAGTGTTCTCTACAAGTAACCTGGGTTCTTCCAGTGTCATATCTAAAATATGTTTAATTAAGTTGTGAGATGTTGATTTCAGGTGACTGTTGATCACACTTACAGGAGTAAATAGGCCATTGGTAATCAGGGGCTCAGAACATTGGAAGAAGTCAAAGAATGACTGCAATTATGTAAAATCATGCAGAACCAATAATAATGAAAAATAAATTGTCTACCTACTCTGAATGTACAGACATAAGTGGAAACAAAATGGAGAAACAGAACCATACATATTAATGAGACAGCACCATCTAATCAAAACCCATTGTCTTCTGCCAGCTCAATCAACAAATTATTATAGAGGATAATGTTACACTTAGGAACTCTAAATGTTTATAAACAACTTGAATTGCTATGCTGCAGTAACTTGTCTTTGAAAGCAATCAGGTTTAATATTTTATCACAAGAACAGAAGGAGAAATTTGTATAAGATCAAACAACTACATTGAGAAAGACATTTAGTTATGTTGAATAAAAATGCTAAGTTTTAAATTAATGTATATGATTTTTCTGAGTTTCTCAGTAGCATAAATAAATAAACACCAAGTTGCCAATGTTAAAAGATTGTTCAGAATGCAACAACCTTAAAAACCAGTAAAGTCACTAGGAACCTTACAGACATTTCTGCAAACTATTCTAAAAGTCTCTGAAATTGAATACATTTCTTTGCATTCAATGAGTCCTGTAAATGCCTATAAGACTTCTTTCAAATCGTTGTATAAATGCTAGTGTCTTATCCAGCATTAATACTTGGGTTTTGTTGATTCAGCTTTTAAAAAGACTCATTTTGTGAAGATTCTGTCTTGCATACCTTCCTTTCTTCCACTGCCTTTAAATCCCAATGGATACTAGATAAAGTGTTTTTTAATTTTTTATTCCCCACTGTGCTATGCTGTTTTCTTTTAAAAAGTCTCACTATATTGGAAATTCTACACTATTGTAAGGTTATACACTACTTTTAGGATTTTTGATAGATTACGTAGTTATATTTTCATTTTTCATAAAGTAGTATGTATTTGTCTGTATGTTAGAGATTTTACATACATTTGCATCATATATTGGTTGCAGTTACAGTCAACTCTTCTGAAGAACAAGCACCTTCAGTTCATCTCATGCATGCATCCCTGTGCATAGTGTATTTAACAACTTATAAATTTTTCTATAAGCACATATTTATGTATTAAAAAGAATAAATTTTGTTCAAGTTGAAACACAAAAATTTCACATCTCTGAAGATTCAACATACTTCACAGTAGAATAAACCTTTGTTTCTGTTACTCTGATACTAAATAGGCAGTGCTGGTTTGTGGTTTTATAAACTTACTTTATTTTTGAAACATCATATGTTACTATACTTTTATTTCAGTGAAGCTATTTTAACATGCAGGCCTAGCTGTACATAAGAGGAAAGACAAATAAATGTCACAAGTATTGTAAAAAAGGAAACCTTCAAAAACCCCAACTTTTTATTTATTTCTTGCCACAAAAGTTAGAGGTTTTACAATGAGTTGTTAAACTGAGTTATTAACAAATACAAAAACTCAAAAAGCACCCCAAAATTGTAACCGACCTATTATCAGGATTTGCGTAAACAAACAGAGTGTACCAGTCCATTGTAAGACAGGTTATTCAAATTCAGTCAGTGTGTTCTAACTTTGTAGCCACTGATGAAGCTTCCACTGAATTTACTGGAAAAAAAATATTGGGCTAAAACTGACAGCTTTACAAGATTTCTCTGAAGTGTGTTGAAAAGCTACAAATGTATCTTTATTAGATGCAACCTAGCTTTCAGGTGCAACATTTAAAGAACATTAATATAGAAGGGGTTTTTCATTCCCAGTTCCTATAAACCTAAATGAATCCTAAATGAAATGAATATGTATAATTGTATATGGCTTCACAGCAAGACCGCTCCATGCCTCTGTATTCCCCTTGGCGGTGGCCCTAAAACCAGCTTATTGTTGAGTGATGCGACTATGAAATCAGCTTCACTTTTGTTTCTTTACTGTTCTCTTTCTTCCATGACCCTATGCGACAAATTACCTAGTGAGAAGCAGAATTATTCAGGAATGGTAAAGGACTATAATTTTATTAAATGCTGAAGATAAGCAGAGTGATCTGAGCCTAAGAGTGACAGCTGTTACTGCTGGGATTTGTTGCCAGCTCTGGGAATGGCTTGCTCCTTGGGCTTACTGACTTTTCTAGCCTATCTAAAATGTAACTAACATTTTTTGATGCCATAGAGCTAAGCATTTTGAAGTACTTTGAAGATGCAAAGTGATCTAATCGAATAATAGAATCATTTGAGTTGGAAGTGACCTCAAAGATCATCTAGTCCTAAACCCCCTGCCATGGGCAGAGACATCTCCCACTAGACCAGGTTGTGCAAGTCCCCATCCAACCCAGCCTTGAACACATCCAGGGATGGAGCATCCACAACTTCACTGGGCAGCACAGGCCTGTGTCTCATCACCCTCATAGTGAAGAACTTCTTCCTTAGAGCTAATCTAAATCTCCCCTCTTCTAGGTTGAACCTACTACTCCGCGTCCTATCACTACAAGCCCTTGTAAAAAGTCCCTGCCCAGCTTTCTTGTAGGCCCCCTTCAGACACTGGAAGGCCACAATGCGGTTTCCCCAGAGCGTTCTCTTCTCCATGCTGAACAACCCCAACTCTCTCAGCCTGTCCTCATAGAAGAGGTGTTAATAGTGTTAACTATCACATTTTAGCTACGTAGACCAAAGAAGAGGGGTCAGAAATTTTATTTTTTTTTTCCCCAGGGAGACCTTATAATGCCGATTAAACCTGATTCTGGCCCAACTATGAATCTAAAACCAGTGATGGACGGAACAATGTTTTCAAGGAATATCCATGTCTAAGCAGAGGAATATTAGCCTATGGTTTCTCTGGAACTTGCCTTAAAGAATAAGAATCCTTTTCTTTCTTTTTAGTATCTTTTTCTGCCCATTTCTCATTTTTTTGGTCCTAGTTCTGAGAAAAACTTTTCACTTTTACTCTTTATCGTGTCGAAGTTTAAGAAAAGTTGAAAGGTGAGCATCATATGAAATGCACCATATGAAATTTTTCCCAGAAAGTATTAAAAAATGGTATTGTGAGGACTAAATAGAACTGAAGCCATCAAAATAGGAAGCACAACCCTTTGATGTCAGAAGAGGACCACTAGAGATGACCAAGTCTATACAACCATTTTTCAAGGTACTTCCATGCAAAATGCCCTATGTTGAGTTAAAATAGAATCAAAAGGATCCAGAAAAGCAATTGAAATGATCCAAGAAGTATAAAAACTACTTATATGACAGCAGTAAAGACTTATCTTTCCTGTGCAATGGAACAGAACACAGAAAAATTTACATTGATACAGACTGAGGGAGGTACAACTGCATCATACGGTACTCAGCAGAAAGACTTGGAAAGTTCAGACATGGAAAACAAAGTAGGACATAGGAGACAGAGGATCTTGTAGCAAATTATTTCCAGATGATAGAAATTTCCTTTCCAAAAAGATACTGCTATTCTGAATCCTATTATGGATCTTGTTCAGCTTGCTCAGGTATTTTTAGGCTCCATTGTGTGGAGGAGAATGTCCCTAAAGGAGCTAGCTTTGTGTAAACAGTAAAATGAAGACAGAGAAGGTGTCCCAGTTTGCCATGAGCATGTATTTTTGCAAGCAATAGACCAATGGTCTGAAAATCTGTATTAGGGACACATACCTAAGCATATGCTGATATTGATGTAAATGGGCCTGAAAGGCCTGAATGCAGCTTATTTTGGAATAACTATAATGGAGAACACAAGGTGGATAATCGAATAACCTCACAGTATCAAATTTTGCTTTCTAAATGCAGTTATGGGTAATGGATATTCACAGGAGACTTGTTAAGACAAAGAGTGAAAGTGTAGAACAATAACAGATGCAAGCATAACCACTGTATATGCAATACCATAATAAACTACTAATGCAGATTTATTTCACATTTCTGTGTGTAGTGAGGTAGGTAACTAAATATAGCACATAGAACCCTCACAAAAAGAATAAGGCAAACATAGTAGTTCTTCACTTCCTATGTAATCTGTGACTAAAGGTAAATGGGGACCAACTATTCAACATATCTCAGCACTTGAAAACTAGCGATACCAGGCGAAATTACATATCATCATATTTCAGGCAGAATGAAATATCTTTTTCCACATAGCACTTAAACTGAGAAACTCCTTGCCACATGATTATGTGGACTATGGATTTTAAAAAAATGAGACAAATAAGTGGAAGAAGAAGCCATCAGTATTTACTAAACATGATATTATTAAGATGGTATCTGTCTCAGAAAATCCTAAAATCATTAGCAGCATACTGGAATTCTATGATCAGTCTACAGAGAGAGTATGAGGAGATAGAACTGCATTTCTGAGGATATTGGGGCCAAATGCTAAGTCTCAAGGGGTGCATCCTAGGCAAAGGGTCTGCAGCCACAGGAGCAACCAGTAACTCCAGCATGCAGTTACTAGGCCATATTCTTGGCAGTCCAATCCCTATGTTTCTCTCCCTTATGGATTCCTTTATTGTCTTAAGAAAATTCATCAGCACTACCTATAATGCATTATCTCCAGGCAACCAGTTTGAAATAATCCACTGAGAGAAATGTTTTCAGCCTGTCACTTTCTTTTTCTGAACACTGCCTTAGCTTCTGCATCCTTCTGGGGAGAAACTGAATTTATTTGACTTAGTAGCAATCTGTGAGGTACAGACAAAATGCTTAAGAATTAATGACCAATTTTAACAAGGGCAATTAGAAGTACAGATCTAAGTGAAAGTTAAAGGAGTTTATTCAAACTTTAAAAAACCCAAACAAAAACCCGTACGACCTTTGGATTTGGCTTTGAGATTTAAAATAAGGTTTGAGCTCAGCCTAACGAATATTTTTTTCTGAAACAATTTGCCACTGAAAATAGGTATTTTATAATTGAAATGCCAGCAGACTTATAATTCTACAGATGAAATTGGTAGTGCCATACTATATCACAGTTTTCCATTAAAAACAATTAAGTTCATTTTGCTGTGTTGCCAAGTTGTAATTTACAGTATATCAGTAAATTCTTAGAGGGAGGTAAATAAGGATTGCTTATATCACAGCTAATTAGTAAAAGATAAATAATGAAAAACTGATACCCTCTTGTAGCATTTTTTTCCTTAAAGATATCTTGAAGATGCTGATGTTGCACCACAGAGCATGAGTTTTATGTGTTTGGAAGATATCTGTATTTTCATCCTATGTCTGTATTCTCTTCACAGCTGCCATAAATGTTCTGTAAAACTTCAAATTTTATGACAGTAATTATATCTAAAATGCTTGTGTAACTAATATGTAAGTATATTGTAAGCCTGTGCACAGCTAAACGAACTTCTAGAGAAATTGCAATGCTTCTTCATTTGTAGAATATATAATTATACACTGAGTTGTATTAGATCTAAAAAATCTACATGTACTATACAATCCCTGAACTAACTTAATGGGTACACATAGTATTAGAACTAGTTCACTATTCCTGTTGCTCAGTGGCATAGTAATTACAGAAGATGTTAGTCCATCAATCCACCTCAGTATTTGATCAGTTTCTTATAGTCAGAAATACCAACTCAAATGTATTACAAACTGGTTTAAAACTGTATTTGTAATTTATTACATGTGCATTTAAAATGAATGGATTGTGCTCAAATTGCATGTAGAAAGAATTAAAAGAAACATAAACAATTATGTTATATCATATCATATCATATCATATCATATCATATCATGTATTTTATTTAAAATATTCTGTTATTTCCCAGAGACAAAACATGTATTCTTCTTTTATAGCAACATTACATACCAGGAAGACTGACATAAACACCTAAAAAGTCTGGTCAGGGAAGGCAACACTTTCCTCTTTTTTGCCAAGCTCATTGAGGCAATCCACCCTTAAAAGCTAACTACTCTTTGCTTCTCTGAGGCGAAGAAACAGAATCCCAGTGCTCTAACTCTCAGGCTGTTTCTGGAATATCCAACTTTTTGGATGCCTCATGGTTTTGAGTTTGTTGATGTTTGTACTAGAGCCAGTACTGACCTTACCTTGTATTTTCAAGGCACTCCTCATCTAAATCCATTTTTAGATTGAAAAGCATCTTCTGTTTACCTCAGATAAATAAACTTAGTCCTCAAACTCCTATATAGATTAGGTGAATGCCTTTCTCAGAATCTCACTGATTATTTTAGCTTCCTAGGCTTAGTAGATTTTTCCACAGACCTTTCTAAACACATTCAACAACAAGAAAAATACAAAAGAACTGGAACACTACTTGAAGAAGGGACTGACATTTTAAAGTCCAGTGGCCTTCATTTTTGCTTCTCTCCCTTGAAGGTTTTTCATGATGATGTAGCTCTTTTAAGGGAGGCAAAATAATCCCATCAGACTCCTAAGGACTTCGCAAGCCTAAACTAATACAGGTGGTTGAAAAGATAGGTGAACTAGAGTCTGCCCTTTAGTAATCTTAGAACTTCCTTTGCCAAGCAACTCTATGGTCAGTTCTAGTGGATGATCATTGATGTCTGTTACATAACATTTTTTTTTGCAAAAGCAATCTCTTTTCTTGATGGAGTATTTTTCTTGCTTGAAGCTTCTTAATCAGCAAAGATTGACTGCATTTGAAAGAGCGAATATCTCTCTTTTACTAAAAATTACTCAGTCTATGCTACCATCAGTTTAGGATAGCAGTCTAACATGAGAGACAAAAAAAAAGATAAAAAGCTATCTTCCAAAAGGGAATTAGCTGCTTGTAAGAAATATGTAGACTGTGTTATGAACACATGCCAAATTCCTATGTTGTACAGACAAATTTTCCCAAATTGTCATAGATTAAGATATCAGAGTACTAGCAATCATCTGCCTATATTCAGTAACAGCATTTTGGAATTTCCTACTTAAAGTACCAGTTCTCTCTGCAAGAAAAGATATTCCATCTGCCTTGAGTACCACATAAAAGGGAGGGAACACATTGGCCCGCAGCAGCCCCTCTTCTCTTCAGACTATCATTCTGTTGGCAGGAGTGCATCCTCTTCTGACAGAAGAGGAAAAGAATTGATGAAAAAGGCAGGCAAACATACACAAAAAGATTGAAAAAAAGATTAAAAAAACCCACTATTGCCCTTTCTGAAACAATAATCTCTGCAGGGATGAAAGAGGAGATATCAGGCTGCCTTCCATGAAAAATAAAACAAAGGCATGTGCTTCACCAAATGTTCTTGTACATCTAGTGGGAGGTAATTGAATTAAAAATAGATACCCTGAGGTGAAAATAGTTCCTTTGCCTGTATTTGCTGCCCTAAAACAAAGGCTTCTGGCTGTATGACACAATTTCAGGAACTATATTTCCCCTCTCAGGCAATATTTTACAGCTGCAACCCCAAATGCCAGAGTTTACCAGGAAGATACCAGTGAGACTTGTAGGGGTCATTTCCAAGGATTACAAATGAAAACTAGATTGGGTGGGATTTATTGAAAAGCAGAGTTCAAGCTGTAGGACTGGGGGCATACTTGGGATATTGAAAGCAAAAGGAAGGAGAATGAGATGAGGACCCACAAAGGAAGACAGTCTCAAAAAAAGGCTTTTCAGCAGAAATACATAAGAAGACAGGCAGCCTACCAGAAAGACTGAAAAAGGAAATGTTTAGTAGAATATTTAGAAAATGTAGGAAAGGAGAAAGAAACAGAAGTGATTATGCCTAAAGCATTATACTCAAGAATCAAAGTGAGGAGAAAAAGCATAGACTATGTAGGAATATTGGTCAAAGCAATATTATATACTACCTTCCCTTGTTCCTTTCCAGAAACACACTAGCTTACACTTTCCAGATGTATTTTCTCAACATCCGGCACTAGCTGATCCATGTGGTTTGTGAGGAAACACACCTCCATTTGCAAGATCACAGACTTTTTCTCTGGCTGGGTTTATGCACAGTGCATTTTTATTTGTCCATTTTCATTAAGACCAAACCTGCTTTGGATTTTGCAGATTCTTAAGCCTTATGTGCAAACACAAGATTAAGTTCAAGAGAAAACAAGCTTTATTCTAGCATATGAAAGGGTTAAGATCTTGATGATGAGATCAGAAATAGGATTCACGTGGTAAAGAACAAACAAATAAATAAGCTCTTTGGATAAAACTCAGCAGTAAGGGTCATTTTAGCTGTTACAGTACTGCACCTAACTTAGCATCTGGGTAACTTGTCTGTAACTTAGTAGGGCTAGATCACCTCTTAGTTCAATATAGACTGCACTGTTTTTTTCTCTTTCCATTTAATTGCTTCTTTCTTTACTCTTTTCATGATGTTTTATAATCCATTAGGAAGATAGTTTGAGTAATGGAAATCTCTTCAAAGATATGGCTACAATAGCTAAAAGTTTTTCACTTTATATACAAACTAAATCTTCTGTGTGGGCTCTTAGGACTCACTAATTGCAAATAAAGTGATCTTTCTTCTCTTTGGAGAGATCTTTCTAGACCATAAGGTTGCTACACTACTTTGGCGGTGGTACCCCTTAGAATGTTTATGTTATCCACACATTTTATTAAAATTAATCAGAATCTTCTTGTTATTTCTTCAAAGAGACCACACAGAACATAATAGATTAGCTGTCAGACTTGTTTCTTCTGCACTCCATTACCTTTCTGGCATTTCAGGGCCTTTCACATCATATGTGAGAGGTAACTCCTAATGAAAGAAGAGAAGCAGGACATTAAAACATTTCTATCGCGATCCTAACATTAGATCAGATTACTGATGAAGGGACATTCTATTCTGCCTTAAACATTGGATCCATGGTAATCTGCATTGCCTAATTGTTATCTTGCTCCCTGACTAGGTTTTACACCACTCCAGCTGGCTTTCTAGAAAACAGATTAAAGGGAGAGCTAATCCTAAACAATATGGATGCAAGCTGGTCTTAATTGCTTTGTCTCAGAGTAAAGGATCGGTCCCTGATCATCTGTCTCTCAAGCACATTGATATAGTAAACAGAATATTGAATGGAAAAACAATCATTTTACAAGATGTGAAGGTGTGCAGAGAGCACAAGAGGAAAATTAGAAGAAAGTGTTAATGGTAAGTTTATTGTAATAGCACTTTGAAGCCATTGTGTTAGGTGTGATAAAAGTACAGAACAAAAAGATAAGCTTGACTTGCACAAAGCTTGCAATAAAATTTATAAGAGGCCAAAGTAAGATGTCAGAAACCTGTGGAGGAAGTAAGTAAATTCTGAGTTAATGCTCCTCACTAGTACTGGAAAGGCTAATTACTGGTAAGCAATAGATAGTACCAGTATTTTTTCAAAAGCGAAGGGGGTTTTCAAAGAAGGAAAAGCAGTGAAGAGTAAAAATCAAGTAATGAAAAAAAAGGCAGAATAGGAAAAGAGGTGACATTCATTGTCCTACATTATGTTCACAAAACCAGTTCCAAAATCAAGGAGTACTTTCACTCTCAACTTGGGACTTTCTGGCCGTATGCTTAGTGTTATTTCGTGTAACTTTTATTATTAACTGATTGTAAATTACTGAAGTTACCAGTAGGTTTCACTAAATATTTTCCCATTTTGTATAGTTACTTAGCTGAATCTTACTTAGTTACTTAGCTAATCTCAAAGAATGCAATGAATTTGTCATTATTTCCTTGAACAATTGGAAGTAATGGATTTTCTTATATGAAGCTGAAATCTTTGTGCTGTTGTTAAAAAGAATTGTTACATATTAAGGGAAAGATGCCCATCAGTTACTCCTGGTGAGATTCCAGGGTGTATTAACACATATTGAATGTGCAGTTTTCAGAATGCCATTACAACTAAATGAATAATAAGCGCTCTGCTTGCTGTGATTTCTATTGCTATTAAACTGGTTTCTTGTTCTTTAAAGTAGGCTACAAAATATTGCTCTGATCTTTCTGATCCTCAGTGACAGCAAGAGTGGATGTTTCTGTTCTCCAATGTGGAGGGTCGTGAGTACACTAGAAGCAGCATATGAAAGCAAAATGCATGCATTATTTCATAGAAGAAGGAAAGTTTCGAGGAAATGCTTTACAGTGCTTGGCAAACAATCTCAACCTGTTTCTTCAGTGACAACTGTAAGCACTCATGTTTCAGTCCAGTATTCCTCTCATTCCATTATCTTATCTCCAACAGTAGCCAATGCTGAGACATTCTAAGCATGAACAAGAAAATGAAAAAAAATGTGCTTCTACTTACCACACACAAGCAATTACAATTATCAAATGCACAGAAAGTCCCATGTCTGCACAGTCTGTTGGCTGAAGCTTAAAACTGCTGTCCTCAAGGTTGGTCAATATTATTCACTCAGCTAAACAAATTGCAAAAATAAGGATATATTTTGGGAATAGATTTTAGTCTTCTTTTGGAGAAATATCCAGAAGTTTATATTACCTAGTATCCTCAAACACCCAGTGGGTGCAGGAGTCATGTGGCTAAATATAGGTAGCAATCCCATTTAAGATGGTCCACTGTACCTTCATCTTGATATGAGAAAGAAATTTACACTGAGAACAATAACTCACTGGAAAAACTTCCCCAGGGATGTGATAGAGTCCCTATCACTGAAAGTTTTCAAGATTCAATTTGACAGACTACTAGATTATTTCACCTAGGCTCCCCTTCCCACAAATGTTTGGACTAGATCAGGGGTCCTCAAACTTTTTAAACAGGGGGCCGGTTCACTGTCCCTCAGACACTGTCGGGGGCCTGACTATAGTTTGGAAAAAAATGAACGAATTCCTATGCACACTGCACATATTTTATTTGTAGTAGTGCACAAAAAAAACAGGAAAAAGGATGCCGTATCTGGCCCGCGGGCCGTAGTCTGAGGACCCCTGGACTAGATGATCTTTCAAGGTCCCTTCCAACATGGGCTGTTCTATGATTCTATGATTGCACCTGTTATGGGTTGATCTTGGCCAGCTGTCAGATACCCAGCCAGTCACTCCTCTCAACAGGACAGAAGGATAAAATAAGGTAAAAAAGATCCAGCAGATAGTGGGCAACCTATGCCACCTTAGGTTCCAAGTTCAGGTTAAGTTCCAAACTTTTTTATATGAATAAACTTAATCAAGATGAATCCACTTATCTCTTACAGAATAGCCTATAATTTCAGGAAATTAATAGAACTGTTGTTAGTCCTGTGTTCTTATAGAGGAATACATAATAAATGGAGTCATTGTCCCTTTTTTTCTGTCTGCCAGACATCTTCTGTGACAGAAGGGAAAGAACTGTCAGGAGGCACCGAACTATTGTTCCTTTCATTCTGAGTACACAAATTCAAGAGTCACTAAGAGTTTTTTCCTTCATTATCACAAGATGCAACTTCATGTCACAACTATCCACATACATTGCCAAAGACTATTGACCATAAAAGTGTTGGATTTTTTTTTCCCTTTCTATCTGTATTCCATTAAAAAAAAAAAAAATCTATGCCAGTCCTGTTTATTTCCAGGGAGGTAATTCTGAACTATGCCATCCTCTGAATCAATAAAAACATCAGCCTGAAGTTAGAAAGCTGTAAGCTATTTATCTTCTATACTCTTTTGTAAAGGGGCTGAGAAGGAGACTTTATTTTACCGTATTGCTATTCACTCCAAAAGCTGAAGTATGTGCACAGTAGTTATAATTAATTGTTATTAATTTTTCATTTCATGACTCTATTATGAAGGGAAAATAAAGTACTGTCCAACTGCAACAAATTCAGCTCCAAATCTCAGAATTACATTTAAAATGTGAATATGTTTCCCCTGGGCTGTAATTGTAGGAGTTGGATAGTACTTTGATGGAAATCATCTGACGTTGTCTCTCTTCCTCAGCAGGCCGTCAGCTTACTAGCAGCACAATCCATAAGGATTTCTTAGTTTGCAAATACTATCTGTACTGCCAATATCTACTAGTTCAGATACTCAAGTCCAGATCTTAAAAAAAAGAACTTCAGGGAAGGAAAGGAAGTACTGTTGATTCATGGCTGCTTGTGTTCTAAAAGAAAGGGTAAAGGTAGAGGGAAGCCTGAGGTTATCGTTAGTTTATTTCATCTTAGTCACTACTGTCTATCAATAACTAAGTATGCTCAGGCTAGTATTTCTATATGCTTCAACTATAACTCACTGACTGAAAATTGGTCTGTGTAATAGATCTCTCTCTTCCTTACCAGTGAACACTGAGTTCTAATTCAAAGCAATTTCAGTGTTACCCAGACCTATACACAATAGGAATTGATGATCTGTTCTTTCACCTGTTTCTATTCTTTGTGACAAATTGATCTGATAAACCAGAAAATTAAACCATGTCTGGAGGAGCCAGACTAAACTCCATTAAAAAAATAGAAGAAATAGGATAAATACTTATTTGGATCAGACAAGCATTTTGACAAAACATTAACTATAAATCATAGCAATTAATCATACATGACATTGTTCAGAATGACATACAACACACTATTAAACACAGATGTGAACAGGAGTCAGCACAAGTCAAAAAGAAATAAAAGCAGGAGTTATAAACTTGTAAAGAGCGTGATTATCCTTTCAATTATATAACCTACCCTGAAATCTTCCACTGAATTAATGAGGGCATGCTGCTGTCTTCTCCAAACAATGAAGAAAAAAATAATAACAAGAGTAACACAGTAGAAACTAGAAATCATACCAGTGACTTAGGTGAAAAATTTCACACCTAGAATTGCAAACTGCAAAAAGAGTGAACACTTTGAGAAAATCAAATATACAGTTAATAGTCTATTTATAAATAATACTTAGACATACTAGCAAAATAATGGATAAAATGTGTTAGAAGTTGCAACACCTCAATATAGAATTGTTTATATATTGTCAAAGCACAGAGTTTTCTACACTGAACAGAGCTATCAATATCCTACAAAAGATAATATTCCTGAAAAGAGTGAAAATTGCAGTACCTAGCTGGTTATTGAGGAGGGAAATATTTCCTGTTTCAAAAAAGGTACCATTTTACATCTTGAAGAATCGAGTTGTATTTCTCTGCTCTTTCATAGGTTATTTGGACTAAAGAAATTAGTGACTTCTTTTAAAATTACTTCATTCCACTGAAAGACATGAAGTAAGTGCTTAATCCCCCAGTATTCTTCACTTAGAAAGTTCCATTCCATTTCATCAAGGGCAGAAACAAGTGGTGTTCCTAGGGATCGGTACTGAGACCGGTGCTGTTTAACAACTTTGCCGGCGACAAGGACAATGGAATTGAGTGTACCCTCAGCAAGTTTGCAAACAACACCAAGCTGTGTGGAGGGAAGGGATACCATCCAGAAGGACCTTGATAGTCTTGAGAGGGGGGCCCATGCCAACCTCATGAAGTTCAACAAGGCCAAGTGCAAGGTTGAGGCAATCCCAAACACAAATACAGGCTGGCAATAAGTAAACTGAGAGCAGCCCTGAGGAGAAAGACTTGCGGGTGCTGCTTGATGAAATGCTCAACATAAGCCAGTAAAGTGCAAGTGCAGCCCAGAAAGCCAACTGTATCCTGGGCTGTGTCCAAAGAAGTGTGGCCAGCAGGTCAAGGGAGGTGATTCTCCCCCTCTACTCTGCTGTTGTGTGACCCCACTTGGAGTACTGCATCCAGCTCTGGAAACCCCAACACAAGAAGGTCAGGGACCTGTTGGGGCAGATCCAGAGGAGGACCACGAAAATGATCAGAGGGCTGGAACACCTCTCCTGTGAAGATAGGCTGAGAGAATTAGGCTTGTTCAACCTGGAGAAGAGAAGGCTTCAGGGAAGACCTTATTGTGGCCTTCCAGTATCTGAAGGGGGCCTACAAGAAGGCTGGAAAGGGACTTTTTACAAAAGCCTGTCGTGATAAGCAAGGGGAAATGTGTTCAAAATGGAAAGAGGGTAGATTTAGATTGTAAATTAGAAGAGAATTCTTTGTCCTGAGGGTGGTGAGACACTGGAACAGGTTTCCCAGGGGAGTTGTGGATGCTCCATCCCTGGAGGTGTTCAAGGCCAGGTTGGATGGGGCCTTGAGCAACCTGATCTAGTGGGAGGTGTCCCTGCCATGGCAGGTGGGTTGGAACTAGATGATCTTTGAGGTCCCTTCCAAGATGAACCATTCTATGATTCTATGCTTTCATTGACCTCAGAATACAGCTCTAGATATACACAAGAATGGTGACTTTTATCAGTTTTTTTCCCCATAGGCCTTTCCTGAGTCTTGCCCAAGTAAAAATGTCATCCGTCTTTTCTATCAGGCTGTAGAACACAAAAATCAGTGCCTTAGAGTCTGTGCTTTGTCTGCATTCATTTCTACTGTGTGCAAGAACTGTAATGAGTTTGCATTGAATTTGGATTTCACTGATTTAGGAAGAAAGATTAATAGTCTTCACTTCACTGAAGTCCTGAGTTACACTGCACTAATTTCCTTTTTATACCATGAGCAGTAATTACTCTGCATCATAGATGTAGCACTGGAAGGCTAGTTATGTTTTGATTCTCCTTACTACTCATATGTCTTTAACTCTCTGACAGATATTATCCTCCTGGTATCAGGGACTTTAAAAACAAAATAAAAAGATGAGCCTACCAAGGGTTCTAAACAAAAAGAAACTGTCTGGTTGATTATATTATGTTCCTTTAGGCCTTTATCTAAAGCCCACTGAAATCAATGGATAGACTCCTATATACTTCAGAAAGCTATAGGCCCTTATTTTCTATCTGTTCCTAGTGCTATACAAACAACCATCTTCTAAAATTGTAAGAGAGGGTGAAGCAGGGCGGGTAGACCCTTTCTGTTCTTCTTTGTGAGGAATTCATGCACACAGGAGCTTAGAAATTACATAATATCTAATTTACCTGAAAAAAAAGACTCACACACACAAAAAAAAAGCAAATTGAAACAAACAAAGAAAAAAGCCAAGAAACAAACCACAACATACAGCAACACAGATTTTATTGTCCTTGGGAGAAAACAAAGTTATAGGTGTAAAATGATAGTCACTCAAAACATCTAATCATCCACAGTGCTTTTCTAGCATACTCTCCTCTGCTGAATTATCACAGATGAGGATGTTACAGGTTTTTGAATCCTTCCTTCTAAGTAGTCTGAAAAGACAAGAAAAAGCACTCATCTAAGTACAGAAATTTCATGAACCAGCATGCTGAAGGAGATCAACTTCGTCATCTCATTCCCCCTTTATCATCCCCTCAAAAAAAGCAGAATTCTGCTTGTATTTGGAAAGAAGATTTATCTCACCATACCTGTCTTTAAATCAAAGTACGAGGGGAAAAAAACAAAACTGCTGTTTTGCCTTCTCTTCATAGCACGAAAAATTTTTTTCCAGTCACCCACTGATTGAGATTCTGAGACCTTGCTTGTTCACAAAGAAAGAAAAAAATGTATAGCCAATAGAAGTATTATAATTTGCTAGCATTATAATTTGGCAATATAAACTTCATAGCAGTCAGTCACTCTCCATTACTTCATATGAACACATAAAGGCTTTGCTCTACCCTGGCACCTGAAGTTAGGAGAAGTACCAAATTCACTCTACCATAGAGATGAAAGTGAACATTCATCTGTAACACAACAAATAGAAATAGATGAGCACAGAAAACAAGACACACAGCTAAGTGCTTTCCCATATCTGGTATACATAAGCCAACTAACTGGTGGCACTACATTCAATAACAACAAAAAAAGGGAGTCTTTGTATTATAATAGCTCTTTACAGGTTCAGAGCTAAGATGACAGCTGGAGGAGGCATGGTTCTATTTTTTATCTTGAGAGCATAGAAAGGCAAAGGAGGTGCTACAGCACTCTATTCATTTCTGTTCCGAAAGTGTTAGTCTTGCTCTTAAGTTAGATAGGAAATATGGTTCATGGTAGTGTAATATGATAAGCTACGTAGTTATTGTCCACTGCAGTTGGTATTGTAAAAGCCATTCTAACAGGGCGTCTGTATTACTTTCTCTGTACATACGTTCTTTGTTTTTGACAAGGTCAGGAAGAAAGAAGAGCATTTATGTAACCCACAAACTACAACTAAGATAGAAAAAAATTTTTTAAATATCATTTCAGTTGGGGTAAATGTCAATTTTCCTACCAAATGGAAAAGATGGTTATAGATATTACAATAACAATGAGTCTTCAGATACTGTAGACGACATATTACACTTGTATCTGATGCCTTCCACGTACAAGATTGGCTATGCAAGTATGTGCCCTGAGACTTGTGACGCTCCTGTATTAAAATACATTAAAATCACAATTCTTTTCCACATCCCGTGATGCCAGGCACTCCAGACACGATAATTTATGAAAAGTCAAATATTTTCTCAGGTCTTCAAGCAAGTATCAGTATGACTCACAATAAAGATAACTGGCCAGCAACATCTCAGGAAAACAGGAGTGACAGGAGAATCTATGGAGCTGTAAGGAATTCTGTGTCAGCATTGACCAGACAACATGTTATGTCCTTGTGGATTATTATTATAAAGACAAAACTGACTGAAAAATTACATATCTCACTGAAATTGCTAGGAAATAATACATATTCTTGCAACAACCTGCAGACACTGCTTCCATTCCAACCTCATTGTAAACAGGGTGTGCTTTACACAGGAGCAGTAACTGCCTTGTTCCAAATGCAGGAAACACTCACTTTTCAAATTAACCAGTTAAAACTTCAGCTATCCTATTTCTCAGATGTATCAGGATCAAGTTGGAATGCCTAGCTGAAACAATAAAAAGTAGGGGATACAAATGCAAAATGTACAAATGCCCAGGATGATTTTGGAATTGAATGCTGTGAAAGTAGCTTGCATGCATTCATATACCTGCTATAGAATGTTATGTAGGCAGTAAAATTCAGCAGCATAAGTTAAGCAAAAAGAAGATTTTCGATCCTACTTGATA
The DNA here is from genome assembly GCA_013400335.1 of Eurystomus gularis. Classification (NCBI taxonomy): domain Eukaryota; kingdom Metazoa; phylum Chordata; class Aves; order Coraciiformes; family Coraciidae; genus Eurystomus; species Eurystomus gularis. Next base: position 75,402 of record VZZY01024561.1, on the reverse strand, counting down.
AGGAAAGCACTGGGTCTTGGAACAGATTTAATCAAAGTGAAGAGACAGGTTTCTGGCTTAACCTGTAAATTTCTTGCACAGTAAAATGGCAAAGCAGTCAAGCAGTATCCACTGTAGAGTTCTGTTTTGGAAAAAATATTAAAAAATGAGGAACTACATCTCTTTGTCTGCAACTGAAAAGAATTACACCATATTCTTCAGAGGAGGGATCTTCCCCATCATTTTCAGTGTCTTCCTACCTATTCCCTACTTAATACCTTTTATCTCCATTCTAGAGCATATCAGGTTTTTCTCTGCTGAAATCTCAGAGTTGTGGGCTTTAGGGCATTATTTACAGCTGTTAATCATAGGTAAGGTCCATTGCCAGAATGAACTAAAAGGATCAACTGAACAGTAATTACTAACTATTACTATTATTACTAATTAGTAATCACAGAAATGCTCAGTGATTGAGGTCACTTAGTCTAACATTCCCTGCTCAGAGCAGGGTCAACAAAAGTGGATTTCTCAGGACTCTTTACAGTTCAGTTTTGAATATCTCCAAGGGTGGATACTTCACAGTCTCCCTGAGCAACCTATTCCAGTGTTTCACCACTCTCACAATAAAATAATTTTTCTTATGTTTTCATATTTCAGTTTATGCCTATTGCTTCTTGTCGTTTCAAAGGGCACCACTAAGAGTCTGGCTCCATCCTCTATTTCTCTCCCTACCCCTGGTCAGATATTTAAGTACATTGATAAGATCCCCCTGCACCTTCTCTTCTCTGGGCTGAACGGTTCCATCTCTCTCACCCTCTCCTCATATATCAGAGGTTGCAGACTCTTTATCATCTTTCTGGCCCTTTGACAGTATGTCCCTGTCCATCTTGTACTGAGGAGCCCAGAACTGGAACCAGTACTCCAAATGTGTCTCATTAATGCTCAGTAGAGTGGAAGGATCATCTTCCACCTGTTGGAAACACTCTTCCCTGTGCAGCCCAGGAAGCTGTTGACCTCCTTTGCTGCAAGGTCACATTGCTGGCTCACGACAAACTTACCGGCCACCAGTACTCCCAGGTCTTTCTTTGCAAAACTGCTTCCCAGACAGTCATTCCCCAGCCTTGGTGCATGGGATTGTTCTTCTCCAGGTTTAGGAGGTGTTGACATTTCCCTTTGTTGAACTTTACAAGATTCTTGTTTGCCCATTTCTCCTGCCTGCCAAGATCCCTCTGGGATCCCTCTGTACAACCACCACTTTTGTAATGATATCTATTCCCCTCCTCACCCCTTCCCCCATTTCCTTATTCTTTTCTGGATAGAACATTACTACCTAACCAGGAGAGATAGATGCTTGTCTTCAGTTACAAAATATTCTTGTCAGAATAGCCAGGGTATCTGTTCACTGTTTCTGCTAGGAGGAAGAAAAACATAACTTGTACTCTAATTTTGGGATACTTTCTAAAATCTTTTGGATAAAGACCCCATCATAGCCTTCAGTGACTGAGAAGATTAACTGCCTCATATGCCATAGACTTCAAGCTACTCTTCTATGAGTTCTTATTCCCCCGTAAACACACCATTTCAGAGACAGGATTAGATATGGTATTCCAGCTCTTAACTTGCTGCATCATATCACCCAGACATAGGCTGTAGGAGTGATTTTTATAACGACTGTACTCATTGTATGCTCAGTTCCTAGACCAGGAAAAGCTTCTGCCAAAAGAACATGCTGTTGAAAAAGAAACATACATTCCACTTTGTCAGCTCAAAATACTGCATATCATCCAGACAATTATGATTTTAAAAAGCTCTGGACTACTTATTGTCTCTAAAGGGAACAAGATTAAGTTGAGACATGAGGCTATAGCAAGGTGTTGTTCTTTGATTGAATAATATTCAGTTTTATTGCACTGCACAACTGCAAGTAACCTAAAAGCACATTTGTATCTGTACTTTTGAATAGCACCTCACCTCCATACTGAAATCTTTGCAACCTTCTCTTGCAGTTCATGGAGTTTCCACCTTCAATAGGCGTCAAGGTTTCAGTTTTCCACTCAGTCATTAAAATCTTGTTTCCGTTTCCAGTTTTAAAATTTGATTTTTTTCTATTTTCATTTTCCTTTCCGTCAGTACAAGTAGATTGTAACATTTGAACATGAGAATCTGAACCTATCAATCCTTGGCTGTTCACCAAGGGCTGCTGGAAGTAAATAAAGTCTTTGTCATATTTCTGTCACTTGTTCACCATATGGTCTATATGGCTATTGTTAACAAAGAGATTTTAGTCTTGTCCTCTTAAGAGTCACTCTTGAAATTATGTTCCTTGTATTGGGTTTGAGCGGAAATGTTTTGGTACTGGGAGGGCTACAGCTTCTGTGAGAAGCTGCTAGAAGCCTCCCCTTTGATAGAGCCAATGCCAGATGGATCCAAGATAGACCAGCCACTGACCAAAGCTGAGCCAATCAGTGATGGTGGTAACACCTCTGCAATAAAACATTTAAGAAGAGGAAAAAAGTTGCTGTGCAACAGCAACTGCAGCCAGAGAGAGGAGTAAAAATATGTGAGAGGAACAGCCCTGCAGACAGCAAGGTCAGCGAAGGAGAGGGAGGAGGTGCTCCAGGCACCAGAGAAGAGATTCCTTTGCAGTCTGTGGTGAAGACCATGATGAGACAGGCTGTCCCCTTGCAGCCCATGGAGGTTAAAGGTGAAACAGATATCCACCTGCAGCCTGTGGCAGACCCCACACTGTAGCAAGCGGATGCCTAAGGAGGCTGTGACCTCATGGTAAGCCTGTGTTGGAGCAGGATCCTCGTAGGACCTGTGGACCTGTGAAGGGAGGAGACCATGATAGAGCAGGTTTCCTGGCAGGACTTGTGACCCAGTGAGATACCCATGCTAGAGCAGTTTGTTAAGAACTACAGTCTGTGGGAAGGACTTACACTGGAGAAATCCTTGAAGGACTGTCTCACATAGGAGGAACCCCACACTGGAGCAGTGGAAGAGTGTGAGGAGTCCTCTCTCTGAAAAGGAAGGAGTGGCAGAGTCAATGTGTGATGAACTGACCACAATCCCCATTCCCTTGTGCTGCTGGGGAGGAGGAGGTAGGGAATTTGGGAGTGAAGTTAAGGCCAGGAAGAAGGGACAAGTAGGGGGAAGCTGTGTCAAGATTTAGTTCCTATTTTTTCATTATCCTGCTCTGATTTGATTGTTAATAAATTAAATTCATTTTCTCCAGATTTAGTCTGTTTTGCCTGTGACAGTAATTCATGAATGATCTCTCCCTGTCCTTATCTCGACCCATGAACCTTTCAGTATATTTCCTCTCCCTCATCCACCTGAGGAGGTGAGTGGTAGAGTGGACACCACATGGGAACCTAACATCCAGCCAGGATCCAACCCACCACATTCCTTTAAACTAATGTCGGCCTAACTTTAAAAAGTTAGTTATCTACAACAACCTAGTAAAAATCACTGAATGTTCAGATGAAGCCTCCTCTGTTTCACTCTGTGCTATTGCCTGTGGTCCTATCACTGGGCAACACTGAAAAGAGCCTGGTTCCATCCTCTTTGCATGAGTATTTATATACATTAACAAGCTCTCCCCAAGCCTTGTCCTCTCCAGACTGAATAGTCCTAGCTCTCTCAGCCTCTGCTCATATATCAGATACTACTGTCTCCTTGTCATCCTTGTGGCCCTTTGCTGGATTAGTTGCTCCAGATATTTGAGAAATCCAGAACTAGACACAGCACTCCGAGCGTGCTATCACCAGTGCTTAGTGGAGGGGAGGGATCATCTCCGTCAACATGCTGGAAACACTTTTCCTAATGCAGCCCAGGATGTCATTAGCCTTCTTTGCAGCAAGGACATACTGATAGCTTATGTTCAAGATGTTGTCCAGCAAGAATCGCAAGTCCTTTTTGACCAATCTGCTTTCCAGATTAGTGGCCCCAGTATATACTGGTGCCTGGGGCTGTTCCTCCCCAGGTGCAAAACATTACATTTCCCTTTATTGAACTTCATAAGGCTCCTGTCAGCCCATTTTGAATCGTCAAGTTTCCTTTTATAGAAATTGGAGATAAACTACTGCTACCAGAAAGAGTGGGAGTATATTTAAAATGATAGGCATCCTCTTTTGTAAGTATCCGTCTCTTTCTGTCCACTGAAGTAAGGGCTCTATCTATAGCACTATCTAAAACTGGTCAGATTAATTACAGCCTAAAATTGCCTATTCATATCTATAATAAAGTGACTATAAAGGGAATCTGTGAAACAAGTTCAGATATAGGCATTACACTGTACCACCTTTTGCCAGACACTACATTTGGTCAGATTAATCCTATCACAGATGAATTCCTCATCTAATATGATAAGAACACTTCTGGGCCATCATTTTCTAGCAAAGGAAACAGTAATGAGATTTGCAGTGTTGTGAAGCCTAAAGAGTGGTGCTGCTCCATGAAGGCAAATGAGCTATGAGCCCAGGGTGACCTCACCACAGGCAGTGCCCCACTGATGGGGCTTAGTCCCACTGCCTCTGAGAATGGTGGGCAGAGCAAAGGTGATAAAAGCAAGGAGCGCTGATAGCCCTTAACACAGGGGTCCTCAAACTTTTTAAACAGGGGGCTGGTTCACTGTCCCTCAGACACTGTCGGGGGCCGGACTATAGTTTGGAAAAAAATGAACGAATTCCTATGCACACTGCACATATTTTATTTGTAGTAGTGCACAAGAACAGGAAAAAGAATGCCGTATCCGACCCGCGGGTGTAGTTTGAGGACCCCTGCCTTAACAGAACAAGTCATGGACCACAATCAGGTGTTCCATCAGAAGCAATAGGACACTAGGCCAGATGAAGGTCTAAGGATAAACCTACAGTGTACATTCAAAGGGTCCATTCAGCTGGAGACAGATACAGCTGCACCATACCTCGTGCAGTGACTAAAGTTCCAGTCCTGAACTGAAGAGATGCTCCTGGCCACATGAACAAAGAATATCATTGTAGGGTCTCAGGTGATGTTGCTCAGGGACATTATGGCCTGACACAAAGTCAGGGAAAAAAAACAAAATTACCATGTCATCAAATGTTTTAGACTTTTTACAAAGAAAAATGTAGAATTCACATGAGTTCATAATTTAAACGGTTTCTGGGCAAAAATGCACTTTTCATATTACATCCAATTGGAATAAATATGGACTCATTTATTTTTTTTCAAGTCCAAACACAAATCTGAAATTATTTTCTTCTTAACGCTGAAATATATTTCCCTGAATTACCTAAATGGAGATAGAAAAACATAGAATCCAATGTATCAGATATTTTTTCACCTGACAGGTTTAATTAACTGACATAAATACTGTAATTTATTAGCACTTTTAATAATGTGATCTTCAGCTGTTCCTCAGGGAAAAACAAACACTATAGACATAGACAACTTTTCTAAAATGGCAGTCACTAATGAAACATTTTCTGTTCAGGGGGTATGTACAGTGTATTTCCAAAAGAAGCATATAATGTTTTTATTTTGGAAAGTTTTATGCAAAACGTATTATTCTTGTATTGTGACTAACAAAAAAAATATATATTTGACATTTATAATTCTGTTGCATTACAAGGAGTGGAAATAAGATAGTAGACAGAGCTTTACATGATGATAAACAACAGTAATTTACACTTAGATACTATCATTTATTCTTATGATGTTAAAAATCTTTACAAAAGCCTCCAAACTTATATTCTTATTTTATAGATGGCAATCCAAGGATATCTGAGGCACAGAGACAGAATTACACATGGTCACAGAGCTGTTTACGGGAAATGTAATTTCACTATATCAACTCTGTGAGATCAGCAAAGTGAGAGCAGAAGACAGTTCTTGTGTTAGCCCAGCTGGAATACAACCTTACAATATGAAAACAACAGAAATTTGCTAGACTTTTCCAGAGGCATGTGTCTCAAGTCCTCAGAGGTGCAGCTATTAGATATAATATAGTTCCAATATATGTATTGGCTATAGCATGGCAGTCTAAAGCTCATGTTTGTTTTACCAAAGGAAAAGTTAGAACAGGCAATTTTCACATTTTCTTTTTAATGGTCAGTTAATGAGAAAGACTAAAGGGAATCAAGCTCAGTTCATATAGCATTTAATTCTTCATTCCCATTTAATAGCATTTAGAGTAAGCTAACCACATTTAAAACCTCTTTGGAAGGAAATCAGGTGATAAGCACAAAGGTGATTTGTTTCTTCAGAACTTTTCTGCACAGTAATACGTATCTGATGAAAAGAAAGGCTGCAGGAAGCTCAGGAGGAAACCTTAGCAAAGTAACCAGACATACACAGTAATCCTGCAATGGAAATACAGTTGTTAGACAACCGCTATCATACATTAGCCAGTGCAAAAGAAGAGATATTGAAATACAGAGAAAGCTAAGGATCATGTGCCCAGCTATACTAAGATCTTGGACACTCTCTCTCAGTTTCTTTCTTCCACACTCAGAAGTGCATTTTGAGCAATGGCTGTGAAAGTCATTCCAATGTGGTTCCCAGCTCCTCCTTCCACAATTATGGCCCCTGGAATGGGAGCCTTAACAACAGAGAATATTTTTTATTAATATCTTGGATTCTGAAAGTACTGTGCTGTCAGAAGTGTTGCCTATTCAACAGACAGCACTGAGTACCTGACAGTATCAAATAATCCACATATCTGTAGCATTTTTTCCAAGGACAAACAGTGCTAGCAATTGGAGCTAGTTTAAACAATCAGGTAAACCTCTGTTGAGAGATAAAATGACACATGATACATGCTTTGAGGTGTTTACTTTTAAGATTACAATCTCAAAAAGTCATAGTATAACTAAAAGAGCTGAACTATACCTGTGCATTATATACACATGGCTGGACTTTATCCAGAAAATTAGTCCCATCAAAGTCATTAAGTCCAACACAGTGAGTCAGTAAAACAAATAATACAGTGTTGAAACATATCGCGCAAAAGAGGGGACAGATGACTAAGGCAGCCAGCAGTGAATTCATTCACCTTTCCCAGATTTTATTTTACTGCTTTTATTTTGTATAAAAATTAAAAATGGAAATATTATTCTTGGATATTTTAATTTGATTTAGTGTAGCAAGCAGAAACCTCATTTCATTGTGAAAGTGGTAATGTTTCTTCAGTGGTCATAATCACTATACCTAGATAAAGGGATTTGGATTGTCATTTGCAAAATACATCAGTTTTTTTAGATTTAGACTGTTATAAACAGTGGATATCATTCATTTTAATTTCAATTATTTTGACAGATAACTTCTTTTCCGTCTGTATCAAGAAACAGTCATTTTTCTCCAACCTATTTGAAGTGAGCAGCATTGAGGTCCTTGAGTATTGTGTGCTATTCATAAAAACCTCATGTGAAGGCTAAAGAAGATAGTTCAAACTTATTGCATTCTTTTCATTTCGGATAAGCATTCAGATGCTTATCCACGAAACATTCTATGATTCTCTGCTTATCTGGGGTTTATCCAGGCATGACTGGTCAAGAAATCAGGCAGAGAATCTTAAAAGAATGTAGGTGCTTAAATGATTTCCAGTACATCCTATTTTCAATCCATTTAATAAAAAAAAAAGTATTATGCTATAAATTCACCCACCTGAGATTTCAGACCAATGTATCTCCTTCAAATAACCTCAACATCACGCTTTCGTGTCATGAAAATATTTTACTTCCATTTTGCAAAAAGGTTGAGTATTTTGCTCATGTACAAACAAATATGTAGCAGAAAAGTGAGAAGTGGTGTATAGACATAGCACTTCTCAATTTTTATTAACAACTGGAAATAAGACTTGCAAAACTACACATGTCTAAAATAAGTCTTGTGTATTTGTGGTGAACCGACCACATGATTTTTTCTGCCTTATTAAAACAGTGAGCAAAAAACTCTATTTCCCATAAATCAATTCTACAATTCCCATAAATCCTCCAGGAAACTGGAAGCGTGATAACACCGGCCATAAATTTTGGAAAAGTAAACAATCGCTCTCTTTTCCGCCTCACTGCACAAAGGGAGCACATCGCTCCTGCTGAGCCCACCCCCCCCTCCCTCTGCCGCTGCCGCTGCCAGAGAGGAGTGAGGAGGAGGGGGGGGGAAACTGAACTGAGCTGTCAGTGCAGCCCCCTGAAGAAACCAAGCAGCCAGAGAGAAGGGAGCAGCTGCCGCGGAGAGCTGCTGGACGGAACTGCTGACTCCCACTGCTCTAGGAATCTGGGGGAGAGAAAGAAGCCGTGAGCCGCCGCCAGCCGTGAGTTGTGCAATCGCTGCCACCGCCGTGAGCCACCGCCATGAGCCAAAACTGAAAGAATCCAGAAAAAAAGCTGCAAGCTGCAGCAAGAAGAAGAAATTGCAACAAGAGGCCATTGGAAGCCGCGTGCTACAGAAAGCCACGCAGCAGAAGGCTGCGTTGCCAGAAAAAGCCGCTCCAAGCTGGAAGCACCATACTGAAGAAGAAGTTGTGCCGAAGAAACTGCACCAAAAGCTGCACTGCCAGAAAAGACAAAGCTGACGCCACCGTCGGAGGGAGAGAGAGAGAGAGACAGAGCAAGAGAAAGAGAGAGAGAGAAACTCCAATCGCACCAAAAAGCTAGAAGCTGCTGATGTCATCAAAACAGTCCAGGTCTGCCGGCCGGGCATCGTCGCCGTTCCACGGAGACCATCACCAAACGTCGAAAGGACACATGCACGCACACACATGCACCATCCACACATACAGGTCGTATTTTGACATAATTAAGTCCTTATTTGCCCTTATCTCTCGGTGGGTGAGAGAGGGAGTGAATGGGTGGGCGTGGTGTTCTTTAATATCGTAATATTTCCATAGAGTAAATAAGGTTTTATTTGAATATATTTAGTAATAAACTTGTTAGATACTCATTCGGTCTCCGTGTCTGCTTGCAAGCTTGGTGGGGAGATATCCCAATTTACCCTCAACCCTTCTCCCTTTGGGAGGTGGTCGGACCTCTGCGCGCCCGACCACGACAGTATTTTTTATTACTTAGATTAATTCTTAAAGTAATTTTAATCTTTGGTGTTGTTTTTACAAATGGGAGAACAGTTACTAATGCCTACTTTTAGAAACTGTAAATATTGTAGCTATTGTAAATACGTCATGGGCAATAGATGGTGAAGGGAGGTGCTGAATATGATAAACCTTTCTCTTCTGGCTTTCCAGACAGAATCCACACACTTATTTCTGCACACGTCTCTTAAAGTCACCTATAACTTTGTGGTACATATAGTTGTGGAACTGCCATGCTGAAGTCCTAAATTATCATTCTGACTTATAGATGTTAAAGAGATTTTGTCATTATCTTCAACATTGGAACTTCAGTCTTTATTTTTGAAACTGGTATACTTTACTCACCTGCACCTGTGGCACTTTAAGACACCGATACCTTAAAGCTATTGGCTCAGAAGGTTACAGCCATCACAACAGGGTCAGCAGAGGAAATCTGTGCATCCAACTCAGTCTGTTCTCTATGAAGTCTGATTGGTGTTTTTATCTGAGATGCCAGACTTGCACTAACAGATGCTAGTATTAGGGCATTATAAGTATTAAGTATTAAGTTCCCTTTTGCTGAGTCTTTAGAAGGGCAGAATCATGCGTCACAAAGTTTATAAGAAATGGCCATGGAAAATAATGACTTAAACCAACAGAGCTTCACTGTTGAAGTATTAAGGTCTAGGAAAAGAACCTTGTTATTAAGCATCATTAGTTGTAGAAGTTAGCCAAGCTTTCCTTGATTTTCCAGTTTAGTCAGAGTTTTATATTAAATCTTTCTTTTCCCCCAGAATTTATCCAAGCCTCAACAGGAATTATCTTTCCTGAATTTCATGAAGAATGGAAAAAAACATTAGGAAACATAAATTGCTTCAAGAAAACTTACCTGAATTTATTAACTGAATTTTCTTCTCTTCTCTTTGCAAATTAAATCCAAATCTTCACAATATTTCTTGTATTTTGCCTTGTAAATATGACAGCAATTACATTAAACCTCATAAATTTTCATACATTTCACATATTCCATTGGTCTTGACCATTAACATAATAAAAAGACGAAGAAAAAATCCTAAGGATATTTCTTAAGATTTTACATTAGGGTTAGGTAAATTTACATACATCTAGGCTAAAGTCTTTGCTGATTATGCGGACATTTTCTGTAGATTTCTCTTAACCCTTACAATATATTATACACATCACATCACATCTCTGGAGAATTTAAGGCCAGGTTAATGTTTTAATAGACTTATCTAAAACAGGTAAAATTACTTATGATCTAAACAAAATGGTCCTTTTGCTATTTCTATAACCTTCTTGATAACTTCCTGTGTAGATGAGTAGAAGTAATCATGTGAAAAGGAAAAAAAAAAAAAAAAAGCAGCTATAGAAATCCATGGGGCGTTCACAGATATTCCCAGAGCCATATGATTCTTAGTGTTAATAAGCATATGAGAGGTGATTTGCAGTTCAGGTGTGGTACTTCCACAGAACAGTGTTTTCAGTAGTGCTGACAGTAAAGCAATGGCCATTTATGAGAATACAATCCTGACATTTTTTGTGATAAAAGCAGAGAAGGAAGTGATGTAACATACTTTATGGCTTATTTTTGTTCTTTCATTTTGCTTTTCTTCACTGATGATCTTCAATGTAAAAAGAAGTAAAACCTGATTTGACACTGAAAAAAATGATACCAAGTACCCTGAAAAACAACCAGGAAAAAACCCAACAAAACCAAACAACCCAACAAAAAAGCTAAACCTTTTAATTTCTTTGACTGAATGGATAGTTTTGAGACTTCATTCCCTCTTAATTTCTCAGTTTATTTTCCAGGACTGATATAATGTCTGTGGTTGGGACAGAGTCAATTTTCTTCGTAGCAGTCCTGATGATACTGTTTTGGATTTGTGAGTAAAGCAGTATTGTTAACACACCGATAATATGGCTTTTAATGAGCAGTAGTTGCACACCATCAAGACTTTCTCTCTTTGCTACTCTGCCCCTGCAGTGAGGCTGAGGGTGGTCAAGAATTTGGGAGGCAACACAACCTAGACAGCTTACCCAAACTGACCAAAGAAATAGTCCATGCTATATAATATCATATTCAGATATAAAATTGAGAAGAGTATTTTTTGGGGGAACTAGTCATTGCTCAGAGACTGGATGGGCTTTGGTGTACTTGGAGAAGGTCATGAGTGACCACCTTTGCATCACTTCCCACATCCCCCTTCCTTCCTTCCTTCCTCTTTCCTTTGTTTATTAAACTGTCTTTACCTCAAATCATAAATGTTCTCACTTTTGCTTTTCCTACTCTCTCCCTTATCCTGTGAGGAGAAGACAGCTGTATGGTGCCTAGCTGCTAGTCAGCACAATTGGCCTCCGAGGTTTTTTAATTGTCTTTACATCAAAGAAGGCATTTCTTACTATCTTAGTTCTTTCATATCCTGTGCATTGGTCTGTGCTCAGTGGTTCTTTCCTTTCCAGCTTTATAATCAATTTTATCCTTAGTACATGCTGAAACCTGATACTAAATTCAACACATCCAGCAAATCTGAGTTCTGCCAAAACTGTCAGGAAGCAGAGATTACAAGGATGAATTTAATCTTATAATTCTATTGCTTTAGTCCAGGAATATCTTGCAACCTTGTTCATGTGTGATTTTCTTAGTGAAGTACCATTGCTGTAGAGTTGGTAACTTAATAGAAGAGCCATCAACAAGGACAAAAAAACTGAGAAAAAATACACAATTTATATAACAACATAAAGAACAGTTTAGGCTTTCACTTGAGACAAATTTTATCTTTCATTCAAAGAAGTACTACAGAGTGCTGGATTGTCTCAAAATCTTTTATTGTAAAAGCCACTGGATTTCAGATGAGGGCAGAAAAACACATAAACACACAGAGATAGAGAATAATTGGGTGAAGGCTATAAGACATTCAATGGAATGATAGGATTATAAAGATATAAATTCACTTTTTCTTAACAGCTAGTTCTTCTGTAGGTGACTAGACCGAAAATGTTCACAAAAGACTATGAGATATATACAATTTTTTAAATACCAGTGAGGTAGAATTCAGGACTGGAAATCCGAATGTATGATAGCCCAGAACCTATTCAAGCTATAGGTACTTCCACATTGACTCCTGTGTATTCAGCCATTATTCTAATCCCGGCCTCTACATCTGACAGAGTCTTGATGGATTCTTAGATTAGGTGTTTGTTTGCTTAAGTCTTAGGGAAAGCTTAACCTATTAGTCATGCACAAAACATGCACAGCCCACACCACACAAGCCATGATCCATACAAGACACTAGCCATACACATACATGCATTTTCTTTCAGGATAAAAAAAAAAAAAAAAAGAAAAAACAAAAACACCAGAAAAAAAAAGAAGGAGATTATACTTCCACACTCTCTTTTAACCTAGTAGAAAAGTGGTCAGGGTTTTCCGCTTTCCTTACACTGAAAGCACTGAACCAGTAAAAAGAGCTCAGTGCTGATCTCTTTTCTTGGTTTTCTTTGTTTGTTTTTTCTTTTTTTTTTTTCCCTAATGATCCCTCTAGAAACAGAACCCAACATAGTGGCTGACCTCCTTTTCAAGGGACACTCTCATTACCTCATCTAGAGATCTGTCCATCTTCTTTCCACCATGATGAACAGTGCATTGCTTTCTAGAAAGCTATAACGAACTGCTCTTAACACCTTAACTTCACTACCCACTCTTGTGGATAGGGCATCCCTTTGGAAAATGGTATTTGTGATTGTTAATGATGGAAGGATTGCAGGGTGGTTCTTCCTTTAAATCTGCACTTTTCCAAGCACCCAATTTTCTAGTAAAAAAAAAAATGGGGCACCATCTTTACTTTTTAAAGATGAGAGCTCTATCTTCAAAGCAGGTTATTTTTTTTAGGGGAGGGCTTGAGGCTTGAAATCTCTAACTAAGCTGCCTCCCTACACCTCCTAATAAGTGTCTGCACTTTGAAAAGGCATGGAATGTAAGACTGAGCCTTAAACCTGTGGTTTAACCAAGTCTTTTACAGGCTACTTTCAGGCAACCTGAAGACTGTTAAACCCCTTTCTGAAGCAATTCTCCCTACAGGCTTCATAGGGAAGCTCCTAAGCTCAGGATGGGATATCCAGTCAAGAACAAGGCACCAAAAAGTAAGACTTAGCAATGCTAACAGTAAAAACGGGTATTCTGTCAGATACCTAAATCTTTCTTCAAAGTCAACTCTGGAAAGCAGCATTGCCCCTTCAAGTTAGTTCCTGCATACAGGAAAAAAAAAACAACATACATATAATGAATTGACATTTTTAAAAGTATGTGGTGGCAGATTATGACAAGGTACAAATAAATAATTAGAGGCAGATAAGTTGCACTGAAAAACTCATTAGAGTTATAGCTCTTGATAGCAGTATATAATTTGCCTTTTCTTTCCCTCTGTTGTAGGAAATTCTTTAGGAGATACTGTTCTTCTCAGCAGATGTGAGAAAGTGTAAATTGAATGGGAGGGAAGAAAATGGAGATAGATCATGGCACAGTATATAAACTACTAGGGAGAGTGTCATGTACCAATGTGAAAGGGAGTCTTAGCATGGTGGAGGTATTATAAAACCAACCCTATATTTATAAAATTAATACTGTGATAGTGAAAATGGGCCAAAAGCAAAATCATAGGAACACAGAATTTACCTTATAAGCAATATTCTTTAAAGAAATTCCAATGTAGGGTATCTCTAAAAATGAATACTATTGTGCTCACAGGAAGTGAGCTTAAGGATTTCTTGACATGGCCTTCTGCTAAAGAAATGTGTTGAATAACCTGAGAAAGAAGCTGTCATAGGATTTCACCTAAGTGCTCCAGGGCCTGTAAAGATGACTTAGGGAGCCCTTAATGTTTGTTCACTTCTAGGCCAGAACACTATCCTATAGTTTCCTTTGAACTAGACAGCATTCTGTAAATTATGAAGAAGTGATTTTTCATTTAAAATCTAGTGCAGCAGAGCTCTGCTGTCTTGTGGAGGAAAAAGCTGTAATGTCAATAGCCTGGACAGAGTTTTGAAAAGACTTCATTGCAGAGATTAAATGAAACAATTTTCAGAATATACACCAGAAGCTAACGCTGCTTCTAAGATGCAGGAGCACTTCAGAGCAATGAGAGTAAGCTGAAAGCAGCTGTCTCCAAGATGGAAAAAAATCTGAAACAGATTAGGTTTTTTAGGTTTTAAAAAAGAAATCCAAAAGGAAAAAAAAAAAATATATTTTTCACTAAAGATGATTATAATATTGCAACATAGTATTGTCATTAAAGAAAATAGCTTATCTAAGATGGCTTTACTGGTTAAATTTTAAGCAGAAAAAGCTATGTCATGCCTAGTACTTGAAACTCCTTAGTACAAACAGTTTCCACTAGTTTGCTCTAAATGACTCTCTTAGTATATTTTATTTGTATGAATGCTCATACCAGGTGATATACTTAACAACTTCATAATAATTACACCTATTTAAAATTATAATATTTGCATTGGCACAGTGTCAAGGTTTAGGGTCAGTCCACCAGACCTACAACAGATGCTCTCTGTTAACGCCTCTTTGTCCCCCTAAAAAAGGAAAGAAAAAGAGGATAAGGGAGTGAGACTCATGGATCACTGTTGGTCCCCCTCCCAAAAGGAAGAGAAAGGGAATGAGAGACAGACTTATGGATTAAAAAAGAAAAATAGAAAAGCTTAAATGAAGATAATAATAATAATAAAATGGAATATATACAAATATACACAAAAGCAGTATTGAACCCAACTCCCTCTGATGACAACTACATCACTATCACCACTGTCACTGTGGAGCAGGCAACAGGAAAGTCCCAGACTAGGCTCAGTAGCAGATGAGAACCGGGTTCAGGAACACACGAATCAGGATCAAAGGTAGAATGGATGGAGTCTGTCTTGGATACCAGCCATTAAAGAAGAGGAAGCCAGCTGGAAGGGAAGGAAGAGGTGAGATCCTCATGATCCCTCAGCTTTATACTGAGTATTACATATACAGGATGCAATATCTCATTGGTCAGTTTAGGGTCACATGTCCTGACCGCTCCTCCCCACAGGTGCGACCTCTTACTTTCTGCACCCCCTAATGTGGTACACAAGAGTTAGCAGTGACCTTGGTCTGCATACCAGTCCTTGGTAGTAACTCTAAACATCAAGTGTTATCACTGCTAGAAGCAGACACCGTCTGTGAAAACATGCTGTTAACTTCAGAAAATGCAGTTAGTTAGCAGAGACTGAGCTGAAAAGTAAAATCACTGAACAGAATTGTTCAGTTCTAACTCAAACCAGGACACACCATTGTCTCGGATCCATTATCTTACCACTCTTCATACATTCTTAATATTTTTCATACAAGGTGATTAAATGTCAAATACAATACCTATACAGGAGTGGAAAGCACAAACAAGCTCACTGTCAAGGGGGAACAATAGATTGTATTTACCATAATGAATATTTCACAGTTAGGTCAGAAACTGTATATAGGTGATCCACTCCTGCCCTCCTTAAAGTTTTAAAGAGCTATACATGTATTATGTAACTTTAAAGTAAATTTCCAAATAATGAAATCTGATTATTTAAGGAAGGTACTCTCCATGTATGTTTGCATGCTTGGAAGAGCTAATGGAAAGCTTCTATTAAGATCTACTTAATGTCCCCTACATTATTACTTATACAGCACTATAAATGTATGAGACATTTGCAGATTAATAAAACAGAGAAGGAGCTTACAAGTTAAGGGGAAAAGCTTTTTGACTTTGCATGTTGTCCTAGCAACATCACCTCTCTATGTAGTCAAAAGGAAGACAAGTTCCTTCATCACCTTTGGGGAAAATTAGCTAGTGTCATTCAACTACAAGGAAAGACTCTTCTTCTGTTTCTTTTGGCTGAACTCTCCAGGCTGCTAACTTGCAGGGCAGCATCAGCATGCACAGTCCATTTATTCTCTTCAACCAACTGCAAAAGGAAATGGAAAGGGAAGGAGTAACCTTCAATATCTTATTCTTCATAACAAAGCATATATAACCTAAGATGTTTATGCCACTTTATTTCCCCCCACACCCATTTATCTGCAAAAAAACCCTGTATTTTTGCTTTAATTCACTTAATTGTTGATCATTCAGAACTTCTGAAATTCTTTAAAGAATAGAATATTATTTTCATCTTCCCAATACAAGGCTCAAGCATAAAAATATCTTTTCAATCTCAGTCTATGAATTATTCATGATCGCCTAGGCAGTGTGCTCCATATCATGAAATAAATAACTGTGTTTGATAACGTCATTATCAAAGAAAGCAGTTTTCTTGATGTGAACAAAGCATTAAAGATAGACTTATCAGTGCTCTTTTCACTCTGATCCCTGCCCACAGTACCAAGAGGAGACACATATCTGCACTCCTATCTTGAGGAAGTACTTCTAGTGGGGAATTTTTGAAAGGAGATAAAAAGAGAGGAAGATTGGAGGACCTATCCTGATTCTTGTTTCAGCCACATGAAGTACCATGGTCATTTTCATCAGGACAAAAAAAAGAGGTACTTTAAAAATGCATGAAGTTTTCATGGTTTAATGCACAGGAAAGTCTCTTTTTGGGGCAAATTTGATGGAACCAAGGTTGAAGTTGTGTATGTGCGCACCATGTAAAGTGCACAGTTTAGAACCCGAACACAAGAGCCTCCAACACTTAACACTTTAGACATGTGCAGCACATGCTTAGGCCTGGCTACTGATTCACACTTGCTTAGCCACAGAGATAAGATGTGGATATTCTGCCCTAGAGACATAATGAAGGTGAGAAACTGACCCTTAGTGCACTGCATCAGTCA
Source organism: Eurystomus gularis (assembly GCA_013400335.1). Classification (NCBI taxonomy): domain Eukaryota; kingdom Metazoa; phylum Chordata; class Aves; order Coraciiformes; family Coraciidae; genus Eurystomus; species Eurystomus gularis. The sequence continues at coordinate 58,504 of VZZY01024561.1, read as the reverse complement.
CTAATCAGTTAATGAGCATTTCTGTTACCACATTAACATTAAGATGAAAGTTTGACTCCTTTCAGTTTTCTTTTAAAATATATCAGAAGTGTTTTCCTTTCATGTAAGATATTTTTTTTTTGTTTGAAGTACAGAAGTGAGAGTAGAGGGAAGGACATCCTTGGCTTTTTACCAATCAAAATGAGTCAAACTGAAGAAGGTATACTAATGACCTGATTAACTTCATTTAGTATTTCTCTTTAGTCATAAATAAATGTACACTTCAGTTAGACAGGTACTTAGACATTTCTGTCTAGAAAAAATAACCTCTTTCCAAATACAAATATATTTATAGATGAAAGATAGAAAACCGTTCAGACAGAGTAGCAACCTAGCTGAACAAATGCCAAAGGAATTCAGAGCTGTTTTGTGATCAAAACTGTGGGTTTGCCTGACTCTTCATTTGCATTTGCTGTGTTTATACTTCTTGATACTTTCAGTCCAAGGATAGGAAACAGTAATAACAAAATACAGTGTGATTATGTACCATTTTTATATCCTCTATTTCTAGAATCTCATGGTCATACAGGATTTCCTTCCTGTACCCTGCTAAAAAGGATAAAAAAACCACTAGCAACAGACTGAATCTTTAAACATGTATTCAAACTTTTGAGATTTGTCCATACACAGTGCCTGAAGGATGCATTGAATTCTTACATTCATGTAATTATTTTGCACTAACAGTATTAAGCTCAGCATATTCATCCATACTCAAAAACCACGAGTAGAGCCAAGACAGCAACTAGTGTGGATGTACAGCTGGAATATCTGTGCAAAAGTTGTACCTTTCCAGAAATCGGCATTTGAGTATTAAAAAAAATTAAATTTTATTTCCATAGACTTCATTCATTCTGAATGCTTGTACAGTATCTTTAATCATAGAATCACAGAGCGGTAGGGGTTGGAAGGGACCTCTGAAGATCATGTAGTCCAACGCCCCTGCTAGAGCAGAATCCTAGAGTAGATCACACAGGAACACGTCCAGACAGGTTTTTAATGTCTCCAGAGACAAAGATTCCACAGCCTCTCTGGGCAGCCTGTTCCAGTGCTGTTACCCATGCCTTCATTTTGGAAATAAACTGACCTACAGCACTGAGTACAAAAATCTGATCGTCAAAGTACTTGCAAACCTGTTTGAGATCAGTAATGCATGCTAATGTCAACCACATCATATAAACAAGAGTTAAGTATTTCTTGTTAAGTAGATAAGGTAACACCTACAAGGCTCGATCACAAAGACCAGTGGTAAAATGATAAAGTGAAACTTGGGATTTAAGTGTTTAAATGCAAGTACTACAGTCCTGAAAAAAACTCAACTCTGCTTGTCTGACTTAGAGATATTAACTGTACAGTGATTTCTCTGTTCTTTTATAGTGTTAATTTTTCCAAATAACATTTACAGTAAAATACATAAACAGCTGGTTGAATAGGGTCTTGAACAAAGCACTTTTTCATTCAGGTGAAAGCCTGAACCACTAAGCTAGAGTGTTGCTTCTCTCGTGTTCACTTTTGATACATTATACTTCATCTTTGTGTTGTGCATTGTCACAGTTTCAATGAGAAAGATTAAAAAGTGCCATTGCCTAGGATAACTGGTTGGTTTAGTTAAAGGATATTGTGGAGCTAGTCATAACAAAGTGGGAAATAGCCAGCTCTATTGTGTCTGGGTGAATAACTTGATTGCCCAAAAGATGGGAACCTGCTGTACCTTGAATACTTTCACGGATCTAATCATGTTATTAAACTAGTCTCTGTTTAGGTTTTTAATTGTGACTCAGTAACAACAAAGATCCAACAAATTCTGTGATTGCTTTTATTATTCTTAGCTATTAACTCTCCTTCTGCAGAGAAGAACCCAAAAAAAAGACAGGTGTCATTACAGAAATGATACCTGGACAGCAGAGAAAAAAAAAGCGCATCATGAAAGGCACTTGTTGCTGACAAGAAAACAGGTTGTAATGCAGCAAGTGATTTGGCAAACCATGAGGACCACATGGGGTGTGTCAAAATGTACCCAGCAGAAGAATTCTGTCTGCAAGCAGCCTGTGCAGAGGCAATTATATTACAGACACGGGCACCAAGGGACAAAATCAGCCTCAGAGGAGTGAATCAAATAGAGCTCAAGACACATGTTGTGAAATTGCCCCAAGAAATGGGCAAGCAGCCAATAAAGCATAAGGCAGCATGGTCAGAAATGAATTGTGTCATGCCCTAACATATGGGATGAAGAAGAGTCAGAAGAAGAAACTCTTTCCTTGTCTCAAAGTCTGACACAAAGGATAAAGGTATGCCCTATCCATCTTTTTCTCTAAGTGCCCGAGTATTTATAATATGCTTATCACAGGAAAGAAATTATTCATCTCTTGATTGAAGTCAACCTGAGAACAGTGAGCTCTACAAAATCAGTTAATGCTTGTGGTAAGAATCTAAGTATTTTAAATATCTCTTCATAGAAAATGCATGGAGAAACTGATTGAATGGTAAACATCCTCGATTTGTTTATAGTAGCTATTTAAATTTAGCAGAAGTGTCTCACAGTTTTAGAACTACAAGACATTTGATACTGGTTAATTGTTCAATGAATTCTGTAGTGTCAAATGAATACTACAAAAAGAAAAGGTTAAACATTATGTTTAAAACTTACAGAATTCTTTAGAGATTGTAAAAATGCAGACATTCTTTCAGGGACAACTCTAATGAGAGAGCACTACAAAGTCATAATTTCTCATCTTTTGCTTTGGATTTTTTTTCACATCTATATGACAAATTTTAGCCTGGATAGATTAATATTTAAATATATATCAAATATAGACTCAAATGTACATTTCTGGAGCTTTTTTCCCTAATTTCTTTACTGACTAATGGATGAAGTACAGTAGGTTCAGCAGGAATAATGACAACTATGTCCTACAGTTTAATAAGGAGGGAAAGGTTTGGAAGTGAATAGCAGAAATAAAAATCTTATGTTTTCTATGTGTGGGTTTTTTTCTTAAACAGAACAGAAAAAAAGAAAATTACATTTGTTATCCAAGTTCTAAGAAAAAAAGACCATCTAATTTCACAAATGGGCCAAATGGGCCAGTGTGCAATACAAAGCTCTCTTAAAAAACTTTAATGCTGCATGCTGCATACCTGTCCAAGTTTAAGGCTGTTTGCATTGACTGAACATTTATTTTGTGAAAAAAAAAACAGAATTAAGAACAACATACCAGAAGAACTGTTTGCCTTTAAAATAACATTTTCTGTCAGGGAAGTGAGGGGAGGGAAAGCCGCAAAAGAGAGCCATTCCTTCATTGTGGGAAAAGTAAAAAATCCCTTAAAATTTCAAGGCAACAAACATCAAGAGTTAGAATAGGCAGGCTGTGCAAAGGCCACCTTTGCATGCATTTCAGGCAGAAGCAGCAGTATTTACACCTAGTGATGCTGTGTGTGCCCCAGAAATGGAATCATTACTCGCAACAGCAGCTGTGTTCTGCATGCAAGCCACAACTCTCCTTTGTACAAGGTCAGTTCCTCTTTCTAATTCTTATTATTCTCAAAACAGCAGTCCAGCTCATTGATACGGTGAACGAGTAATGTCAGATGATTGGCAAGTGTCTCACCAGCAGGAAGTTTGCTGATAAGCTTCTTAAGCAGTGAGCTCTGGTAAGCAGGAAGCACTGGAGCCAGAGCAAGGAAGTTACCCTTTAAATTGCTTTGCTCAGACCTCAACCTCAGCAGCCTAATTAGAAGTTGTTGAAAGGAAGAGTCTCTGGTGTGCATTTTTCTACAGACAAGGCTCAGGAAGCATGTTGCTTGGGCGGCAGTAAACAGACAGGGAGATAAATGTTTAAAAGCTAACATAAAAATATCAGACGGTTCACGAGTGCAAGAGTGGAAAAAACAGACTAATATAAGTGGTCACTGAAAGGTTTTGAAGCAGCCTGGGACAGGTCCCAGTGGAAAAGCAGCAGGCAAACAGGCAAGCTATGTAAATGAATATTGCCAGTTTGAACATTTCCTATTTGTGGAACCTGATCAGGCCCAGAGAAAGGAATGCTGCATAATGAGGATTATCATATTTCTCCACATGATATGCTGGATAGAAAGGACACTAACAGACCTTTTCTTTATAGTGATCTAATAATTTAGACAGACACTCTCATTCTTTATGGCAAAGACAAAGCATACTAAATTAGGAGCATTAGATTGAGCTAATGATAGGATGGCAGTGTGAACAGAGAAGAGCTCAGAGATGTAAATGCATGATGTGTTAAGGTTATTAGAAAACATCCTCCCGAGTCTTCTCTCTTGCTACCCTGAAGTAGTGACTAGGGCTGCATCCTCATACAATTATGAAAACTTTAAACTCATCTAGGCATTCAAATTATTCTAAAAAGCCTCTCATATATATAAGTATTTATGTGTATGTATCTAAGTATAAATTACAAAGTCTGATTATCAGATTATTTTCAATATAATTTAAAAGATTTTCTGTTACTTAGGGTTCCTCTGCATGCATGCTACTGCCATGAAACACCCCTCCCCCTCATTAAGAAATCTCATTTCTAGATCCAAGAACAGTTCCGTGGGGATAAAATTCTTAGCTAACTGGGGCTGGTTTTGGAGCTGCCATCTACTTATAGCAGATACCTCTTTGTTGCTAACACTGTTGGTGGTGAAAAATCATAACATGCCTAGTTAAACATCCAAAGCACACATCATTAAGTACCTTGCTTCACTGTGCAGGCAGGCAGGTTCTAGCACCCACAGATGACACCAGATAGTCTGAATTACACATTTTGTCTCAAAGCTAATTATCAGCGTATTCACATAAGTCCATCATAGATGCTACTGGCAGCAGGTGTATCTTGTTATGGTCCCTACCATCCAGGATGCCCTTAGGCTCTTAGAAGAAACATGAAGCTGCCCCTCCCCGGCAGCTGCTATCTCCCCTTTTCATAAAAGCAAGGGGACTTTGCAAGAAAGACCACAGATACCACCAGGCTCAGCTCTGCCGTGCTGATATTCATGATCCTTGACAGAGGAACAACTATCAAACCTCCAGGATCTTCCTTGCAACTGTGGGCTAGGGAGTAGTAACTTATCATATTTAGTGAGTGCTTGATGAGAATGAAAGAGGATGACTATGGCATGCAATGGATCACTGAGCATTTGAGACATGTCAGTGGAGTTGGCAGCTTGCAGTTTAAGTATTAGTGTTCCCATAGACACCTCCCCTTTTACTCCCTTGCTGATGGCACAGACACATTCTACAGCCCTTCAAGGTTACTTTACTTCAACTTATAGGCACAGCAGGGGGAACCAAAGACTGGAAGAAGGCATTATCTCTGGTTTCTCATCTTGCGTGGGTAGATATTTAAAAGCTGTAGACATATACACGTATATATGCATAGATACGCATATATCTAATACATGTAACAAAAATTATGGATCATAAGTGGAATTTCATGAGACAGTCCTATACTGTAATTTGTGGAGTACGTGTCAGAGACACAATAGAAAGTTAAACCTTAAAGGCATTATGGACTGTCATGTCAAATCATACTTATAGAGCTTTAATATGTGGATTACAGATACACTAAACCACACTCTCCCCTGACTATTATGTCAATGGGACTTTGCATATTTGAATAATACTACAGTGTATAATCCTGGTACAGTGCCATGCATGCACAATAGGTCTGGGTATACCTGAAATGAGTAGGAAAATTCCAGATTCTTTGTCAAAACATTACTTATTTTTAGTGCATAAGGAGAAGGACAGATACCATTGTTTTATAAACTCCTTTAATGCAAAAGTTAACAATCAGAAATGTATATTTATGATAAAAGCCTGTGTGTTTTTCAATAAAACAAAACAACATTTTTCCCACTCCATTCTCTTTTAATTTTCAGATCACTGCTTCAGTGCATTGGAGCTGAACTGAAGATCTGAAAACAACTGTACTATCTTAACTACTACTTCTTTTCCTCTCTGCCTCCAAATGGGTCCTCACTGTTCCCAATTACTGAACTGTCCTTTAATCTTCTCAAGGGAGATTCAATCTTTCCACATCTCTACCTATCAATGTTCCCTCTCTCAATCATTTATCAAATTTCATCACCTCCCTTCCACCACAAATTCTAGCTCCTCACAAATTCACCAAGTGCATGCACTTGTGCCTAACTTACTTCCCCTGTACTTACTGACTTGTTTCTTCTACTGTGTTAGGAAAAGGATCTACAAGGAGCAAACAAAAAAAAAAACAAAACCAGGAAGGGGTTTCCAGTGCAAAACATTATTCCTGCAAAACTGATTAAGGATGTTTATGTCTGCCTTAGTGGTTTCTATTAGGCAGTAAGAGCATATCTTTCAAGTGAAACAGCTGCTGCTGAAACCTAATGTCCCTATTATATCATATCATAGAATCACAGAATGATAGAATGGTTTGGGTTGAAAGGGATCTTAGAGAACATCTAGTTCAAACCCCCCTGCCATGGGCAGGGACAGCTCCCACTAGACCAGGTGGCTCAAAACCCCACCAACCTGGGCTTGGACACTTCCAGGGATGGAGCATCCACAACTTCTCTGGACAGCATGTTACAGTGTCTCACCACCTCCACAGTAAATAATTTCTTCCTAATATTTAATCTTAATCTACTCTCTTTCAGTTTAAAACCAAGATTTACTTCAGAATAAGTCCAGTCTTCTGCCTTTTACTAACTGCCACATAGCATTTGGAACAATTTTGATAAATTTCATCAAAAAGTAGTTCAGTTTGTGCACTCTTAAATCACTTCATGTTGCAAACCAAAGTGGATAGAGTTGGAAAATTTGTACAAAGGTCTTTCTCATCTGAGTTATAGGCTAACATAGATGCATATATATAAAAAATGGCAATTTCTTTTCAGACTTACCACAGCTAACTTAGGGCATCAATTGACATTTCAAAAAATTGTGAGTGTAGTTGTCAGAAATCCTTCTGCTTTCACAGCTGAGAGCAATAGAGCTTTCTAGAGGAGAAATCAGTAAAGCATGATACAACCTGATATTGTTTGATGTGAAGAACTCAAAAAGATTTAAAGAAGGTTTAGAGCTTTATAAGAACAACATTAATATCTAGAGTTTATCTGTGGAGATGAGCAAGATGAGATTGTCTTGAAAAAATTCCTAACTTCTAGGGAATATATGGGATTTGTATGGGAGCAATTTATATAAGGTTTGACTACTATAGGATTCTTGCACTTTTGTATCAACAGTAGATGTCTACTGTTGGAGCTGGTTCTGGACTAGAGAGATCATAAATCTGATCTCATAGTGAAATTTTAATCTGCATGTGTCATCTATTCCACACTTCACAAGCAGAAGGTCATTCTCAGCTACAGCTCAACCACAGCTCTGCAGCAAAACCTGCACTCAGAAAAAAACTTCTTTGTTTTTCCCTGGTATTTTTTTCTGTTTCTTCACTCTGCTGTTTGTTCTCTGTTTTCTTCTGTAGTTATATCAGCATCCATTGAGGTATCTATTTTTCTACCATTTATGTCCTCTGGTACCCCCCTCCCCAGTTCTAGGTTTCCTTTCTAACCTTTTCTCTTGAGAGATATTGTCAATCTGTGGTTACTCTGGGTTTTATTCTATAACATTTTGTAAAAAAGGAGAGCACATCTGTAGAGTGCTTCCTTATTTTTGAAGCAGTAAGGAGCATCTAGTTTTCTGTAGTTTTAGAATCATAGAATAGTTTGGGTTGGAAAGGACCTTTAAAGGTCATCTAGTCCAACCCCCTTGAATAAGCAGGACCATCTTCAACTTGAGCAGGTTGCTCAGAGACCCATCAAGCCTGACCTTGAATCTTTCCAGGGGTGGAGCATCTACCACTTCTCTGGGCAACCTGTGCCAGTGTTTCATCACCTTCATTGTAAAAAAATGTCTTCCTTATACCTAGTCTAAATCTACCCTCTTTTTAGTTCCAAAGTTCTTTCTAATTATTAACCTGGATTCTCTTTATTATTTTCCCTTTTTAATCGATGATTTAATACAGCTTTCATGCCTGATCTCACCCCATCTAACTCATGTCAAAATACATTCTGAAGGAAAACTGAAAGCTTAAGCCTTGATGCCTGTCTGTTTTGTTTTCTGATATTGGATTAGTAGTTCAGTTATGTTAGGCACTCTCTATTCTCTAACTGGAGTAATAACTTCAGCATAGCTGTGTGGTTGGGTTTTTGTTTGTTTGTGTGTTTTTTCTGTACATATGAGAAAATAAGTATCATAATAAATCATTTTTTGGATAGTTATCCTGTAGCTTTCCCTTCCCCTCCTGTGGAGATAAAGACTGTGACAGTAAAGTTCTCTGTTCATAACTTGTCCTCCTGTATGTGATTTGAAGCCATTGAGTAGTGTATGCACTAAAGCTGAGCGTTGTTTTATTTTCTTCTAAGTTTGTCTTTGGTTTTGGCTATTTTCATAAACAGTGTAATTTATTCCACCAAGTCTCCATAACCCTTTAAATTACAGTACAGCAATGAAACGTTCAGGCTTCAGGAGAAAATTGCTCCTGGGGAAAAAGTCAAACCTTCTGCCCTGTTATATGATACCAGAGTTTAATGAGTATGTAAAGTATCAAATTAAAAAATGTTAGCAGTTTATTATAGCTGAGCAATCACTGAATGAGAAACAGGTTTCCCTTTCATTGAGCATTAAGGACATGACCTGAGGCTGATAAGCACACTGCTGCCTCAGATTCAACATTTGATTTAGGGCTGAAGTAGTTGCCAGCCAAAAATCAACCTAGGTTTTGTTTGTTTGTTTAATCAATAATTTTCAAAGCTGCTTATAGAAAAGAAGTATTGTAACGAATTAAGAAATTAACTAGGTTTAAGTTATGCATTTACATTCATCACACTCAGTTTTTCTCCAAGCCACAGCAATGCATATCATCCTTCGAAGACAGCTATACCCTACACAACAATTCCTTATGATTATGTATATTTCACCACAGTTCTGCATACGTCTGGTGCCCATTTGTCTTCTCTGACACCTGTTCCTCAGTGCCCACAATATATGCTGTTAATAGAGAAATTACCACTGAATTATAGAGAATGGAGACAATGTCCTTTAATTCCTGTGAACTACCCAAGGACATCTTGCAGGGTTTGTGAAGTTCTTTCCGTATGTCAAGACACCTAGCTGCTCTCATACTGCAATCACCTGAGCTCAACATTTTTCAAAAACACAGTCTCCAGGATGCATTCCCATCTGAAGACCTCCACCAAAGTCCCATGGCTGCTGCAGGACCATGGCTTGCAAGAGTAGCCATCAGTGATTTCTGCAGCTTCCACATAGCCAAGCGTGCAGGTTCTCTTTTGCACCAGTGAAGATAAGTGGGATAACTGATGTGTTCGCCATTCCCATTTGACAGGAAATGGAGGTGTGTTGAGGGAGTACCCTTAAATATAAACCTCAGAAGCACTCAGAGATCTCCCAGCCTTGTGAGGCCTTCTGCTGTTAAAGTCTGCACTGCTCTTTTGTAGAATCTGGGGCTGTCAGCCACCATGAGCAGTATCTTCTGCTCAGTGATGGCCAGGGTGTCAGCCTGTGCACAGGTGGGAGCCAGGATCAGACCCGGTGAAGGGAACAAGGGTCAAACACAGCCCCGGCACGGCCAGGCAGGACCATGGGGAAAGGATTTGGACCCACAAAGTGAGGTCTTTAGGGTAGCAGGGCTGGAGCTGGGGCTTTGCTGAGTTAGCCACAGCCAACAGCAGTGCTAAAGGGCTGGGCATGGCCGAGTCTCAGTCAACCCCCCTACCCACTGTGCTGCCTAGGAGCCTCTTCCCAGGATTAGCAGTGAGAAGGGTCTGCTCTCTGTTGGCCCTGAACCCTGGCAGCCAAACCTTACAACAGTGGACCCACAGTGCCTCCCAGGCAACACATGTTCCTCTCCATCTTGTCTCCACAGGCTTTCCCTGACACATACACACTTTAGAAAAAGATATCACTCCATATACCAAAGTTAATGTTTTATACAGAAGCAAATTTTCGAGTTAGCAAAGAATAACAAAGTATAAATAGACCTATAACAAAATCAAACATGCAAGCAAGCAGACATTTTCCTTCAACACAGGTAATTTAAAGGTCTTGTGAAAACTCAATTGGTGTTTAGAATAACTAGGACATAGCATTCCTAACACATTTTTCTTTCAATTAATTCATTCTCAATGTTAGGAGTTGATGTTGGTTTTAATATGGTAGCTTTTTTTCAACTTCTGTCTAATGGAAATGTACTACAGAATGAACTAGAAAAGAACTAATATGAGATGCATCATCTGAAAAGGTACATTTCTGAGAAAGACATTAGCAAGCAGGAAATACAGATTCTGAATAAAACTATCATCTCAGTCTTAATTACATTTATTGACACAGAGAATAGTAATATTCTTCCCATTTCTTAGGTTTCATCCCTGACTGCTGCAATCACAATGAACCCACAGTACAATTTGTTTGACCGCACTTTATTGCATTTTCCATGTAAGTAATCCTTGTTCTGTTGCATTGTCCTTCCTAATGGACTCTAATAGAGAAGTAGAAATGCTAATACAGAGTAGTGCAGCAGGGTTGTGGTCCCTTGACTTTCTTCTTGTGATTTCTGATCAGTTCAGCCTTACCATTTTCCACAAATTTTGTTCATTTTTGCTTCTTATCAAAAAGTGTTCCTTTTCTTTAATCTTAATTTTTCTCCTGGTCAGTGCAGCAGTAGATCTTATCATTCATAATGCAGCAGTATCAGAAAGCTGAGCCAGAACATGTATACAGTGGTTAGGTATGTAGAGACCCATGAGAAAATGGTATTTGCACCAAAAAAAAACCAAAACAAAACAACCCAATTCTTTTCTCATGGTCCTGATGAAACAGTAAGTTTTCCCAGTAAGAAAAGAATTAGTATTTGGAAAGTAAGACAACTTGGTTGCTCAGGGAGTACAAATTTCTTTCAACTTTATTTGTAATGAGCAATAGGAATTTAGTGTCACAGGGGTTTTGTTTTTTTAAGTCAGAACTAAATACGTTTTGGCAGAAGAGTAGCATTCTTCTTTCCCAACCCCTAAATTCCCTCCAAAACTCTCTTTTAAGAGTCTGTTTGAACCTGAGCTTTCATTATGCTGTTTATGGGATGCTGCACTCTGTCTTTGCTGCAGACTTGGGACAGGAGTAATCTTTTGCCTCTTCGAAGTTCACAGCACTGCATCCCCAGACAGTAATGGACCCTTTTGGTCCTTTTGTATAAACGCACCACTAGTAGACTGCTACAGACTTTCTTTTTCTTTTCATCTGTTCCAGTCAGAGCCCCACCCACTTGTGTTTCTCAGAAACTGCAGATAGTGTTTTGTTCTGCTTGGGTCCCTTTCAACACAGCATTTTTCTTTCTCTGATGCTAGGTGGTATCTTTCTCATAATGAATATCATTCACATTGGCACATTATTTTCATTCATTTTTACCAAGAATTCACTAATCACTGGAAGAGTTCTCCATAGAACATCCTGATTAATAGCCTTCCTGCTTTCTGGTTGAGTAGAAAAATTTTGTTCTAGTTGATGATTTTCTCAGTCATTTAAGCACAGAATCTTAGCAATCACAGAGCTGAAGTTATCACCTAGTCCTACCTGCGTACAGGCAGGATGAAAGCCACTTAGACAAACACTAAATGAGTACATCTTGCCTCTTAAAAACAACCAACTAAAAGCACTTATCGTATTGTACTGCTTCACTAGCCCTTGGCTTTCAGAAATTTCCCCAGTATCTAAACTAAGCCTTTACTGAAAATTAAGCTGTTTTCTTTCTTTCTTAGACCTGATGATCACAGAGAACAACCGCGCACTGCCCTCATTATAATTGCTTTTTAGCTAATGGAAGAAACTATTGCTACATCCTGTCTCTTATGCTTCTATCTGCTAGACTGAATAAATGCAATTATTTCAACCTTTGTTTTTCTTCATAAGTAACTTTTTCTAAACATCTTATAATTCTTACTACTCTCTCCAATTTATCACAGTCTTTTCTAAAACATGTTGTTGGACTCTGCTCCAGCCAAAGATCCACTAAAGCCAGGAAGAGCTGGAAAAAAATTGCTTCCTATATCTTATATCCAACAGTCATCTTAATTCATTCCAGAATGAGATTTTCCTGTTTTGCAACAGGATCACACTAATGGCTTATATTCATTTTGAGATCTGTGATAAGCTTTTTATCTTTTCCATCCAACTACATTGCCAGCTAGCATCTATTTTCAATGTGTGTATCTTATTTCTCCTTTCTAAGTGAAATGCTTTGCACTTGTCTAAAATCAATCACATGTGATTCAAAGAAGATTTTTTCTCAGATCCTTGGTTTGACCTCCAAAATGTGTTCGCATGCTTCCCAGAGGGAATTCTGCTATAAAGGTTGTATATATTGCATGGATTATACAAAGACTCTTATACAAGAATAATGCACTGACTTTCAAGAATCTAATTTAAGCAGGTTTACATGATTTACTGGGTCTTCAATGATCTTTTGTAAAAAATTGGTACTGGTAGAGCAATTGTGTATTCACATAAGTTGTTTTCTCAATTGCCATTTCTACAGGCTCCTGCTCTGTAAAGCCAATCACCATTTTCTTTCTTCAGCAGATTCTTTCCTCTGAATTGAGGACTGTTCTGTGACTAGATATCTCTACTTGCTGTTCTGTGTTCCCGATGACATGGAAAGGGATACACTATCCTGTCCATGACGGACACATCTGGTTTTGCCCCATCACCTGGTTTCCAATCTTACTCCAGCATCTACTTCCCTCCAGACTCTCATGAATTCCACTGGTGCTGTATTTACTGATGTCTCCTGCAACCACCTCCCCAAGGGCTCTGCACAGTTCAGTACATTAAACCATCTCTCTCACATTTCAGTAGGTATCTTGGTTACCTCAACATCTTGGCTGCTACTTCCTATGAGGAATCAACCTTTGCACACATTATCACTTTGCATCTGGCATTCAGACCTTCAGTCTGTCAAAGCTTGGAATTTATTCAGTTCAGTGCTAATTTCTGTCATATCAAGCATTTCTAATTGAATTTGGGATGCTTTCTTCAGATTAGTTGTCCTCTCTCCCACTTCCATCTTCGAGTTTGGCATAAGCAGATCTAGCAGAAGGACTGACAGCACATAAAGACCAATTACAAACTTGCACAGTCTATTGCAGCTTTTCTCTCTGCCCAGGATACAAAAAGTTAAGTGCTGAAATAGCCTGAATAAGTCATTAATATACGGGTGCCAAAAAATAAGGACCCAAGGTAAGTGCAGCAGGGAATGGATCCAGTTTACTACTTGACTTCCAGCAAGGGAAACAGAATGACTTCCGAAAAGAGATTGCATTGAATGAGTGAGCAAATTAAAAATTGGAAAGATGATAAGAGAAAGATTTGGAAAGCCTAACAATGCTTTGAAATCCTCTTAGTGCTGCTGTCACTGCCATAACCAGCCTGCTGCTCTGCTACTTTGTTAAATCAGTCCTTGTAAATGCAGTACTTGTCAGTGACACTACTTGCAATTTGGTGCCAGTTCAATACTTATCAGAATAGGCAAGGATTGTAGAAAAGGCAGTTGCATCAGGAAGTTTTCTTTTCATACCAGATGAGGCAGTCCAAGGTTGTCCATGGCAAATCAATACATTGGTTAATTGACAGTAAAATGAGGCTAATAGTACAGTTCTTTACAAGGACACTATTTATAGTCTTTAATATCCTTAGACTTTGCATTCATTGGTGATCACCGTATAGCAGACCTAAAATGAAGGAACCGTCAAGTATCTCTATTTCAGTCTCTATTTGCTTTGAGCTTTGTCATCTATTTTAGCATACATTGGCAATGTACACCTACTTTGTTTTAATAAAATATAGCAGTATTAGTGAAAAAGATTGCTTCAGTTTTTCCTTAAAGCACACAAACAGATTTTTGCCTATTCCTGGCTTAAAGAGTAACATAGCAGTAAGCCATGTTTTATTCCCGTTTTGCCTGTATTGAGGTTTTGTGATGCATTTATTGAGTAGAATCTGTTTCTTAGTTTTGGAGATCCTCAAACCAGTAATGAACATTCATTTAAGAAAACATTTCCATAAATGCTTGATTATCATTCTCTACAACTACCTGAAAGGAAGTTATATTCAAGTGGGGATCGGGCTCTGCTCCCAGGCAACTAGTGACAGGATGAGAGGGCATGGCCTGAAGCTGCGCTAGGGGAGGTTTAGGTTGGATATTAGGAAGCACTTCCTCATGGAAAGGGTGATTAGACACTGGAATGGACTGACCAGGGAGGTGGTGGAGTTGCCATCCCTGGAGCTGTTTAAGGAAAGATTGGATGTGGCACACAGTGACATGGTCTTAGCTGATGTCTTGGTGTTGGATCATAGGCTGGACTTGATGAACTTGGAGGTCTATTCCAGCCTCAATAATTCTGTGATTCTGTGATTATGAGCACATGCCTTAATCCTATTAAAGTCAATGCAATCTAAATATATGCTTAGAATTTTGCTAAGTAACCAAGGACTTTTGTATATTTTTAAAAACTAAATTGGGACTTAATAGAACTTATTAATGAGAAAATAAATTCTTAGTCAGATTGTGTCCTTTAAAACCTATTTATACACGTGGTCATGTATGATAACTTCCTACAGAATATCCACATTAGCTGCGTTATGATCTTTCTCTACCATAATGATTATGTACAATACTGACATCTACATTGTTCAAAGCTCTCCTATAATATCTGGAAGAGGTGATTAATCTGCTTATGGAATTTTTCAAAAAAATCTTTCCAACATTCTTGTGTTATCTAGAAAATTGTATTTTCTATATGTAGGACTGAATTATTTGAAAAACACAAGAGAGTCATTGAAGAACTGATGCAATGTTTGAAAGTAATGCTGGTCAAATGGATGTGACAAAAGTACATGAACAGTAAAGATTTTTAACTACCTTAGTTTAAAAGCCAATGAAATTAACAGTAGCTTCTGTCACCCAGAGATGATCCCAAAGTGCTTTATATATTATGCATAGGAAGAACAATCCACCCCCTACTGTAATACAATTATCTCTGTGGGAGAAATGTATCATTCCATGATAGTAACCACATCCTCGACCAAGGTAATTTGATGCAATTGCAACCCTGAAAACATGTATCCAGTAACCATATGAATATAAAAAATTTTCAACCAAACCAAATACATATATAAATATGTTTAGAAGGAGGGGAGGGGAAAGGGTACTTAAAAAATATAGCTTCTACATTTAATTGTCCTTGTTTATTTTTTTTTTTTTCCATGGGAACAAGATAGATTTTTAAAAGTCCATCCAGGTTTTGAATAATCAAAGGCAAGCAAAAAAAACATTAATTCTCACTTCCTCTGCTCACCTCTGTGTTATTGTACTTTTATTTGACTGTTAAAAGGACAGCAGCAGTTGCCAATAATTGACATGTTTTCTTCCTTTCTTTTCCTTCTTCCCCCATATTGATACAATAAAATGATCGGTAGCTGATAAATGGTGGTGCTTGGTTGTTTGAAACAATGAATTTGCTTGCAGTATTAAAAGTGTTATTTCAAGTCCTGCATATTTACCAAAGGTTTGATAGTCACAAGAAGGATTATAAGTAGGTCTGATCAAAAATTACTTCTTCCTATTCACTGTAATAGCCTTTGTCCCCAAAGCATAAAGCTATGCCAACTTATGTGGCCACATGAGATAGAATAGCAGGGGAAGATGGAGAAAAATTCTGAGTTGTATGTTACAGAATTTGCATGTCATACACACCTACTCTTTCTTTTTTTACAAGATCTACAGTTTACAGGTGAGAAAAATATATGTGGTTTAAAGAAAAGATTCTTCTCAAGATGAATATATCAGATCATCAATTGTCAAAAAAACTAAGGAATCTGATTAATCACTCTGTGATTCAATGCTATAAAACTTCAATTCCATTGAGTTCAACTGAATTGTGCTGTTCTGTTGGAAAGGGCCTGATTATGGGCACATACATAACAAATAAATTTTAAAAAGACTGTTTCAGATTCTCTGCAACCCATAATTTATAAGGACACTTAAGTACTGCCTATACATATAT
This sequence comes from Eurystomus gularis, assembly GCA_013400335.1. NCBI lineage: Eukaryota > Metazoa > Chordata > Aves > Coraciiformes > Coraciidae > Eurystomus > Eurystomus gularis. Next base: position 42,337 of record VZZY01024561.1, on the reverse strand, counting down.
TTTAAATACCCACAAAAATATCTTAAAATAACTTAATTAGGTTGAGTGTTCAATTGTTCAAAAATGTCAGATTTGAGGTTACTACTACAATTTTATCCCTCATACACATGCATCATGTTATAATCTTTAATTACACCATTACACAACATCTTTTCCACAGGACCTCAGCCTTTCTACAGGCTATGAATATGATACTCACTTAGTGATCAATATGATGATCAATATTTTGTTTTACCCTCATTATTCAGTGTGTGACCCAAGGCTTTACTTATTTCATACAATTCAAACCTTATTTCTGAATAGAAACTGTGACTAATTCCTCACAGGCTACTATAAGAAGTTCATGACAGGAATATCTCAGTAGTTCATAAATACGAAAGTACTTATTTCTACAACTACCCTACTGGGGAATATTGTGATATTACTCCTATTTGGGGACCAGGAAACTGAGGTACAGGAGTCAAATCCATGAACTAGCTGATGATGAATCAGAGTACAAAGCACTCATGCCCTTCAACCATTGAAACACAACACCAGTGAAATGCTACAAGACTCCAGTCCTTGTGCAGATGTGGTTTAAGTGCTTTGCCCAAAATTACTTGGACACTGTGGTAAGGGTAGGACTAGACATTAGCTGCCACAACAATATTTAAGCATCATTGCTTTAATACCATTATGGTTTTCCTCCTTGTAAGTCATTCACTGCATATACTTATTAGGGATTTTGACTTTTTCATTTATGTAAGTGAACTTTAAAAATTTCAAACATCTTTCAAAATTGGGAAAACATTTATCTTTCACTTTATGAATAAGCATCATACCCCAAAATTAATTCCAGATGTCAAACATCCCAGAATAAATACAAAGATGAGCAAATAAACTTGAAAGAATCAGGTTATATTTTGGATTTCTTCTGAGTTTTTTATCTGATAAACAACTAAGCCTAAATTAATAAGCATATCATGATTACAAGGCCAGATGCATATAAAATGTGTTGTATATTTTTGTACACATTCTTTAAAACCCTGCAGCTCTGTCATCCAAGTTTGTAGGTTAATTTCTATAAGTCCCTAGAAGCACATAAGTAACTCAGTCTCTGCCTTGCTACAAGCCCTCTTTTTCTTAAGCCTGTAATATGAATGGGATCTCAAATCATAAGCAATTAGTAATCATACTTCTGTAGGTTCAGAACTGTGTTTTATATACTAGTATACTTTTCCTAGTATACTACACTTAGACACAGACTTTTCTATGTATAGCTCAGCTCAGGTTTTGATACAAACTATCAGAAAATTTGCCAAATTAATTGAGGCTTTCGATGAATAATAAGAAGAATCTCATTATGTCAGTGTAAAGCTCTGGCCCACAGAGCTTCTGCATGGTTACAAGGGGAATCCTTTGTTGAAAAGCTGTGTAGACAGAGGGTTATAGTGTTACCTCTCAGGCGAGGAGTGGTTCTAAATAATATCAGGCACATAAATGTACATACATGAATTCATATATAAGAATACTTACAGAAAATACATCATCATAAAAATTAAATAAACTTGCATTGTTGTTTTATAAAAGACTTAAAACCTTCTCAAGGGCACAGTTATACCAGGCAAAGATTCTTTGTATTTTCTGTTGAGAACTAGTTGAAGGTCAGCTATTGATAGCCATCACAAACCAGATTGTTTTAATTAAAACTGTTGTACTAAATGAGATTGTTATTTATTTGACACTTAGATATATTTTTCCTCAGTTATCTAAGCTGAAGTAACCCAATGGCAGTAGTTACATAAGTTCTCTTAGTGTTACATTCAGGTTGGTGAGACATTGACTCAAAAACAGTGAGGTTTGAAAAAATAAAACACAAAGTATTATTTGGGTAACTTACTGTGCAGAGCACTCCCTGTGGTTTGTGGCTCATTTCTGTGTATGTTGTGGCTGCTTTCATGGTTTTCCCTGACAGCTAAATAAAAAAAAAAAGCAAACTACAAAACACGGAAGAAAAGATCACTGCTCTGTCAGAAAGAGTCATTGGTGCCAGCACACTGTGTAATGCAGAGGTGTGTGATGTTACTGGCAACAGCATCCAGCTGCACCCAGCTCCATCATTAACCCTCTACACATCAATTTGCCTGAAAGGAGTACCACTACTGCTAAACCTATTTCCCAGAAGAGCAGCTCATAAAGTAATACTTTGGCACTCTTTATGTTTATTTTGCATAATTTCTTCTCCTTTACACCTTCTAGCTCAGTCTAAACATCATAGCCTCAGCATGCTACTTCAACAGAACAGCTTGACTGTCTTTCCAATACTTTTGCTCCACGAAAGAGTAATTTTAATCCATGTATTTGAACAGTGTCCCAGAACAAAGAGACAATCAGCTAGATTTCACGTTGTGATGTGCAACTCATCACTCTGCAGATGAGGCACAAATAGGTTTTGAAGATTATTATGGTTTTATGATAACTGTACTTGTGTTTTCTAACATTTTAGATCAGGCTTTTAGTAAGGTCATAGTGATGTTAATAGCATCAGTGCTTTGCAGATAACCACACTTCTCCCAATAGAACTATTTGTCATCTTGAAATTTGTTTGTAAGAAACTACCCTCCAGTGACTGAACCAAAAGAAGTCATCTAAGGACCTATCCAAGCCCCATGGATTGAGACAAAAGAATATAGTGTTCTTTTCCTTGGAGAAGGAGGTAAAGAAGCTTCACAAAACGTACAACTGCCTGTGGACATTACTCAAAAAGGACAGAGGAAGATTATGCATCATTGTAATGGTTAAACTCCACCCTTGATCCCACACTGTCCTAAAATGGTTGAGTGATAGGCCTGTGCTTAACAGTTGAGTTTGAGAGAATCTTAGAAAGTAATCATGTATGCAGGGGTGTAGCAACCACAGAAAAAAAGTCTATCTATCTATATATATTTTTTAGGTCTGAATAAATAAGACTTAAAATTATTTTCCTTGCACAGGCTTTCCAGTTTCAGTTTCCTATTCTCCCACAAATTTTCCATCTGTCTTGAACAAATTGCTTAGCGCGGGAAACTCAGAGCATACAGAGTCCTCTACATTGATTTCAGTGGAAGTGAGGATCATACGTGCTTTTAGAATTCAGGTCTTCAAATCCTTATATTACAAAACACAATTGTCATATAGAAGAGCCTGAACCACTTGTCAAAAAATGTCACACAGAGGTGATACCTCCCCGAAATGCTAGGTGGTGCCAGAAAGAGCTACCAGCTTGTGTCTGAGAACAGTGCAGCAACTGCAGTCTTGTGGTGTCCATCAGTTAACAAAAACGGCCTCAGAAACACTGCCATGAGCATATGGCTGTATCACTTTCCACCGTTTTTGCTTGTTCAAGTGTCTCTGCACTAGTTTTATCTTATAAGCGTGCTCAAAAGTAGCACAATTTAAATCTTCCAGTTTATTAGCAGGAACAGACTCCATGACAGAATACCAGAAGGTCTGCCTTATTAAAAATAATGCTAACTGCTATATTTCTAGTGTACTTTTCTCACAGATTGAAGGAATAGATAATAATAAAAAAAGAAATCTTGAAGTTCAGGTGTATTCTGATGTGCATGCCAATATCTGCTTGTAAAACTGTGTTATAGCTGGGAACACTTTGACAATGCTATAAAAGCTGATTTTCTGGCACTGCATTACCTTATTCCTGGAAGAACTGTCTTCCATGGTACAGTACTTAATACATCTCAGAATAAAGATTTTCAAAACACTGGTTCCATGGGCATAGTTTAATCACTCAAGCTTTCAGGTATTTTAAACTTCTGATATATTTTCAAAATGTATATAATTAGACAATATATATTTCTCTGTTGAAAAAAAAAATGAGTAAAAGAACATACAAGGTTTTATTTACTTAGTTATTTTTCTCCACAGATAGCTGTCTATTCACAATACAGATTCTAGGATAACTCAGAAATGTATAGATAATATCACCACCTAACCTCTCTCAGACAAAAAGTAAAGTACACTTCTCTACTATGCGCTCCTGTAGCACAGTGCATATATTAACTGTAAATAAATCAGCAAAAGACACTTCACTATACATATGATTCTGTCCTCTGGGAGAAGATGAGGGGAAGGATAGACCACATTTGAATTCATCATCACATTTCTTATTGGAAAGGCTCAAGATGAAGTTGACATAAAAACCTGAATACATTACTGCAGTAACTGCAGCTTCACTCTGGTAGGAGAGGAATATTTAAATGCAATCAGATGCCAAGGAAGAGACAGATCCAGAAAATTCATATCTGAGTTGACTTTTTAAATTAACCCAAAGTTTGGGGCTTAGAGGTCAAGCCATGTATAGTAAGTACATGTTAAGGTTTTTAGATGTCTTTATGCCCACTTTTCCCATGACTTAGGAGCACCTTCTATCAGTACACAGAATGGCCAAAATATACATACGCTGTGTGAGACTTTATCTGTAGCATCTCTGTTTAATGTAGGTGATTTCTGGTTTTAATAAGAATGGTCATAAAACATTCAGCTATTAAATATTAAAGTTAGCTTTTGATCCTGTTCTGTTTCTCTATTTTAACCCAAGTTACTAGCCCAGTATTCAGCAGCTTATATATTCTTTCAGATAGAAAGGTGTCACAGTGATAATGGAGGTGAACATCAATCATGTGGCCCTGCCTATTTCTGAAGAGTCATTTTAGAATTTTGTTTTCTAAGTACAGGACGGACCAATGAAAAGGAAGATTTTAATTTGCTCTTACAGACAGACTTCTGTCAAGTGGTTGTCTCAAACACCACCACTTGGAGTTTTGGAGATCCCTAAGTTATACATACTGTTACATTCATGTTAATTTCTGATTACCTGCCCTGACTTTAAGTCCATTCCTATCTTCTATCCCCATTTCATATTAATGGGCACCCTTCCCTAAAACAACTGCTCAGCAAAGTCTTCCAATAACATAGCTTTAAATCTTGAGAAACTTCATAAGTGCTTTTGTTTTGGGAATTGTCATACAGTAATATTTTCTTTTCAGGCTCCTATTGTTTCTTAAATTAATGAAGAATAAGTGTTAACGGCCCTAGCTCCAGTGACATTTTCACAAAAGCAAACCATGATCTACAAAAATTCTAAAAGAAACACAGGACCTCCACTCAGTTCAGTGCCTTTGCTGTAAGGGGCAAGCAAAGTCTCTTTACATTCACTGTCCTTAGAGGTTAAAGAATGGCAATGTGAGCCAGAAAACAGTAATCAAAAGCCAGGCACACAACCTGTCCATGGCATCAGCATTGCTGAGTTCAGCTAACTGGACTACCTTTTACAGGTGTCTACCATATTGAGTCATCAGCAGCTGGCCAGTTCATTGCTCTTTAATACCTAATCCCAGCAGGCATCTGTTTCACTTTCCTCCATGCGAATCTCTGCTCCAGTACACCATACAATTTGTATGGACTTTACTGTCACTACTGAAATGTTCTTTTATGCATTGTGGCTCCCCGATGTGTCTAATTGTGTTACATTGTCAGTTTTATGAAATCTACTGCAAAAAAGCACTTTATTCTTCTGTCTTTTCTGTGATGTTGTGCTTTTCTTTCTTGTATTAAGTGTTTGCTGGTTTTCTATTAGATGTTTTCTACTTTAATTAGATGTTTGCAAGTCTTGTGGCTTTAAGCTATGCAGGCTATAATCAAGCTGCAATGCTTGATTTTGACATTTTTTTCTGTCTAATATCTAGAATGTGCTTGAGTAGTTTTGGGAGAGTGCATGTAACAAGACTGTAGAAATACAGTATGCTAATAAGCTTCCAAATAGAAAAGACATACTCAACTGCTCATGAATTTAAAGTAGTTTTCCAGACTTTTCTCTTTTTTTGAAAATAATTATTCTTGAATTAAGTTTAACATGGATTACACCAGTTGATACACAAGAATCTACTTTACAAACATTTATTTGATAATGATATCTACGAATATAAATTTCCAAACCTTAGATCAGTATGCATTTACACATTTCTTGTCTTTGTTCACATACATTAAAGGCCTAGTTATGTCCAGTTATCATAGTTTTAGGCAAACTGTTTTCCTACCCGTTAAATGATTTAATCCTCTGATCTCACTGAGAATTTTTTCATAGACTTTCCTGGGTAGGTATTCTTTATATACTCCGACATATTGTTTTCAGCATAACATGCCCAGCAAAATGTAAGACCATTAATACAAAATTTCAACTTCCTTCTAGCTTTTTTTCTTTAATAATATCCTTCATACCAATGTGGATAAAATGCCACTTTAAATCAGAAAATACACATTGGTCTAAAATTTATGAGAAGAGAAGGCACTACATATTAAAATCAGCATGGGCACATTGCTACATTTGAAAAGGTCTTTTCTTTCTAAGTCAATGCATTATAAGAAAAGAGAAGCTTGGGTATTTTAGAGATATATGGAAGGAATACCTAGAAAAAAATGAGGAGGAAAAAAAGTCTGCCAGCTTAAAGATTAGCTGTGACAGTGACATCTAAATACATCATGAAGTGCTGTATGTAAAGAGGTGTACATAGAGAATCATTAGAAATGCATAAGGACATCTGTTGATCCAACAAAACCTATGAAGAATGCTTTCATATATCTTCCTCTGTAATGTCTCAGGATTGTCAACTCGTGAACTTTTTGTAACTCTCACAATATTCTATGGTTGTTTAAAAGCCTAAACTCCTTTTGTCAGATAATTGTTTATAAAAGAATCTGGAACTTTAAAAGTTTATCATCTTCAGGTTTGCTAGGAAACGACTGTCGGTGCATAGATTCTGAGAGTCTAAAATCAAAATAAAAAAGAAACTTCAAGTTATTACAATTTATAACTCATCTTAAAGTCACAAATCTTTGGTGTTTGAGTCATTTTTTGAATGTTCAGAGATGGCAATATTTCATCTATTGGTATATAAATCTATTATGAATATATAAAGTTTGCATATCCACCCCACAATCTTTTCAAGAATGTTCTCACAACACACAGTATCTATGGAAATCTAACTCTTTTCAAAGAATTAACAACCTTCCCATGTTATACATTGTCCCAGTTTGAAGGACAGGTGTCTCCCAGGGAAGGCAGGAACCTCCCTTGGAATGGGAAATGTCAACCCCTTCCCTCTGAATTATTGAAATTTTGAAATCAAGGGGCTCTCAGGCAAAGATATGGGAGTAGGAATAACAGTTCTTTACTAGTATATATGTTAAAGCAAACGAACAACAACTAAATATAACGTTAACGGCAAAGCAGAATCAGAACAACCCTGTCCCAGCCCTCTGGCCTGAGGCGCTTTCCCTTCGGTGTAGTGATGGTCACAGCCGACAGGGGGCGCTGGTGGTTCCCGGCGGGCAGGGCAGGCGCGGTGATGCCCCCGCGGCTGCAGGGGGCGCTGTGGCCGCGAGCTCCGGCAGACACGTGG
>VZZY01024561.1:0-34895 GCA_013400335.1 Eurystomus gularis | reverse complement strand
ACAGGGCAGGGAGCGGAATCCTGGGCACCCCTCTGAGTAAGGTGGATGTTAGTGAGGTCCCAGTCAAATGGCTCACCTTGTGGCAGGAGAGGACAGCTCCAGGCGAAGGCAGGGGGGGAAAGAAGCTCTGCCCCCCCTTTTATCAGCCCAAATCTCGGGATATCTCTGTCCCTCCATGAGAAACTCCCAGATACTTTCTTCCCCAGGCCTTTGTTCTTTCTTAAGTATCCAGTCATTAGTTTCCTAGCAACTTATGGGAAAAAATTCTATATGTAAAAAGGAACACAAGGGAAGAAAACCTAACCCCCAAAAACAATGCAATTGAAACCCTCTTAAAAATCATGAGCCATGGTATTGTCACAGTTTTAACCTAAACCAGCCAATTTAGATGCACACTCAAATACAGAGGAAGAAAGGGAGTTGCATGTCATCTTTGACATGACTGGTCTTTCAGAATGAATATATTAATTTTAAAAGTTTTGAAACAGCTTAGCAGTGGGATATCCCACATTTTTTAAAAGTTCTAGAAGTTCAAAATATTCCATAAAAATTTGCTTTCTTTTACCTTTCCCTTCAGCTGTCTGCGTCTATATATTTTGTAGGCTTATTTCTAAATGGATTGCTTTTCAGAATTCCTTAGAGAAGCAAGAAGTGTTTCCACGGTATTTCCAAGAAAGGTAAGAGAAGGCTTTGCGACTCCCCCCAAAGGACCACAGAGGATCTGCTATACACACAGATTTAAATCATCTAGCAGAAAGGGTAGGGATAGGCACACAAAATCCATATTCAGTTAACATAAGCCATCCATCTATTAGTTCTCATTCTAAGAAATGGAATGAAACCACTCTTCTGGCTGATGGGCAGTGAACACAATGAAAAAGGTAATGTGGGCATTATGCCTTCTTTCCTTCTGGACTTCTCTGCTGCATGCAGAAACCAGGAGAATGTGGCCCAGCAACACAGTTGCAACAGTATCATAATGCGAGGCAGCTTGCAAAAGAACCATAGGGTATTTGGAAAGCAGGGAGAGACATGGCTTATGCACATTCATGGCCTTTGTCGCTTCTCTGACTGAAATCATATTTCCATAATAAATATAGCTGAAAGAGAGGTCCTAATGCTCTAGGAGCTTGTTGGCCAGAGGATTTCAAGAGGGTTTTCAGTTCTGGTCCGCATTACAGAGTGCAACTTCCATACAAAGTGCAGAGTTATCCTACACCTATCATTTTCTCTCAAGTGCTATCTCAGATAGAAAGAATCTTGCAGTTAGTCTTTGTATTTTCATAAAGTATTGGGTTTTTTCTGCCAGCATGGCTGGCCTCTTGAAAATATATCGATGCTCTATGAGAGATCACCTGTAGCTGCAGAGATTAAAATTCCATTATCTATTTTGGATGGTAGAGAAGATTTGAAGGGATAGGAAACACTGAATATTACGGTCAGATCTCATTGTTGGGACATGCAAAATTTGATTAAGTATTAGCTCCCCCTACCTTTGGAAAAGGTATGAACAAAGTACTGAGATGGAGGCAATGGAGAAGAATGGCTGGCTCAACATAAAGTATTAGGGAAGAATCTGGTCTACCAGAAACAGAGAGCAAAATATGCTTTAGTGTTTTCCATTATGAGGTTTGCAGAATGTTCACCCACTACAAAGGCAACTTGCACATGGGGTTAAAATCATTAAGAGAAAGACAGTCCAAAATGTTCATGTTTAGCTGAAAAGTGAGGCCATTAAAAAAAAAATCCTTTAATCTGAGAGGATCTGTTCGGTTTTGAACTTGACTAGACCATTGTAACCCTCAACTACAGTAGCACTAGTAAGTTGTTTACTGAATATTCCTTAGTGACTGGTTATTCTAAAATATCACTGAAATACATTTAGCAGCTTTACAGGATCAAGCAGGAACCTTGTCTTTCTCAGACAGCACTGTTCTCAAATTCCAGAATAGTCTGTCAGGATCATCTCACAGAGACTTTTCTGGTTTTTAAATCCTCTCAGATTTTTGGGCAGATGGATGCAGTTTGACAAAGAGGTATCAGATTCTCTTAAAAAAGCATTTGAATAGAACTATACACATCAATGTTTTTCACAAAGTACCATTAGAGGTATCATTAAAGTGTTTGCAGAGACACTATAGAGACAATTCAATTTTATGGAAAGGCTAATTCTATCTCTGACAAAGTCATTTGAATCTAAATATTTTTTATTGCCTGCCATACTCATTGTGCCAGTGATTCCTAAATACTTAGCCATATGTGATTTAAAATTATGCCCATCATTGATTTTCCCTTTTATCCTTTTGCACAAAAAATAAAAATCAACAAAAATTAATGACGTTTTTCAGTCTTCATAGAGAAATGAGAGAGAGAGGGATCTACAGATGTTACTGACAGTTACCATGGTTATAAAATGGGTTTTCTTTCATCAGACTCATTGTACATTCTCTAGTGTAAGACAACAAGACATAATTTTACTATATCTATAAAGTCCACAGTTTGATAAAATAAGAAAGACAGTACATAATTAATAGTTTATATTACACTCAGGACAGTAAAAAATCTGTAATATTCATAGGAATTCATAACATAGTCCAAATATTTAATATTCAGTATGATAATCTATCAAAAGATCTATGTCAGATTAAAATAAAATATCTATCAATATAGATAACAGATGAAGTTCTAAAGATTAAGCACAGGAAGAGGGAAAAACAACACAAAGCAAAAGCAATGCAGCAAGAAACAATCATACAAACCATCTCCAGCCAATAAACTGTCAGCTTCTTTATCAAACTCAGTTTGAGAAGCTGAGGAATTAGCTTCAGGAATAGCTTTATATTATCATCATTTATCAGATAAATATCTATTCTTGTTCCAGAAAATACACTACAAAATAGCCAAACAGGATTCAAGAACAATCAGAACTTTAAAAATATACCTATGTAACCTATACTATATTAAGAAACACAAAGCTCCTTAAAAATAAAAAAGAAAACAAAAAGAATGTGATCACTTCAAACAACTAATGGGAAAGCTCTGTGCTGATCTCTGTTGCCCTTTAGTACTATACCATGAAGCTGGTGTCAGAAATACTTTACGTATCAAAAATATTATTTTCAGCTTTCAGTGGTAGATTAAATACTATGTCAAAGAAAGGCACAAGAAGTTTATATAGTATTATCTCTACTTAATCTAATCCGTCCACACAGACTTCAGATTCCCACTGAAACCTCAAGTATCTTTTTTCAGCATTGTTTGTCAGAATCTTTGTTGTCCAGTAAAGTGTTTCCTTTCATTAAGTCACATTATGGAGTCATCTTTTCCACCTTTCTCTGCTGAGCATCTATCAGTATCCACATTTCTCTTTTCCTCCAGTGCCTCTACTTGCCTTTCAACTTTCATTATCCTCATTAGAAACACATCCATATTTTTGCTTTCATCTTTTCCTTAAAGGAGCTGAAGGATGACAAAACAGTTTTCAAAGGGAGCTGGGTCAGGGGCATAAAACATTTCTGATGAGATTTTTCTACCATGCAAGACAGACCAAAGCAGGAAACAAGAGGAAACAAACTAGACCTGTGTGAAATTAATATTTTTTTTCCTTTCACAAAGAGTTTCCTGAGAAAACACAACTTTTATGGAGCCTGGTGAACAGTTTGGGATTTTTTTTTTTTAAATCTGCAGCAACTCCATGATTCCAGTGATAATTATATTGATTGTAAACTTCTGGGACAGAGACTGTATATTTCTATGTATTCAATTTAGCCTATTGGATAGTTGTTATTTTCACAATGGTATTTTGAAAAGATCTTACTAAAAGTGAGTAGCTTCTACTTCCTAACAATAAGGCTAAGAATTTTGTTCCTATGTCAAAATATGTTTGTAAAATTTGACAATTTCCATCTCTGGCTAAAATGAAAATGAAAGAAGAAAAGAAATCCTAGAAACACTGAATGTGTGAAGCAAAAATTGTTCTTTTTCATTATTCTTGTATAAACATGTTTTGTCACATATTTCTTCACTTACAGCAAAGCTGTAAATCTACCAGCAAATGCTAGCTTCAAGAATCTCTTCATTTTGCTCACAGCATCCAACTGTAGAGCCAGAGACAATTGTGGCATTTTTTTTCACATAAAATCATAGAATCATTTAGGTTGGAAAAGACCTCTACAATCATCTGGTTCAACCTTCGTCCAACATTTCCCTGAGTCATAGACCATGTTCTGAAGTGCCACATCTACTCTTTTTTTAACACCTCCAGGGATGGTGACTCCACCACTTCTCTGGGCAGCCTGTTCCAATGCCTAACCACTCTTTGAGTAAAGAACTTCTTCCTAATATCTAATCTAAACCTCACCTGGTGCAACTTGGAGCCATTACCTCTTGTCCTATCATTAGTTACTTGGGAGAAGAGACCAGCACCAGCCTCATCACAACCTCCTTTTAGGTAGTTGGAGAGAGTAATGAGGTCTCCTCTTAGCCTCCTCTTCTCCAGGCTAAACAATCCCAGTTCCCTCAGGTGCTCCTCATACGGCATATTCTCCAGACCCCTCACCAGCTTATCTTTACCCCTCACATCGCTCCTTATCTCAGGTAACATCTTTGCTGCTCACATAGTTAAGGAAATAATTTGCCTTTCCCAAAGATAAAAGTAAATCTACTTTATAAACATGAAAAATAACATGTTGGAGCTTTTTAAAAATGGCAAATCAGTTAATTAATTCAAGAGCCAATAGAAAAACACATGTACAGGAAAGTTTCCAAAGATGGATCTTCATACAGATCTGAAGTATGTAAATATATGTAAGTGGTTCTCCCAAATCAGATCTATCTACTGCAAGACTTGTCCCAGAATATTTAAGGCATCTGTAGTGCTAGGCCTAATGTTGAGAAGTAGGTTTAGAGTCTTCAGATGTAGACTTCTGGATTTATGTTTGATGTAGGTTCCACTTTAGATACCTCCAGTCTCTTTTTTTTTTTCCTGTAACTGCCCCAAAACAAAAAATGATTCAGCATCCCATTAGCTGCAGTGCAGGTGCTTCTTCATTTTGAAATGCCTATGAGTAACTTAGGATATGAACCCTTATTCAAAATAACACAAGTATTATTTGATAGCAGCTTCACTCTCCTCTTCAAAGAGATTGTATTCAGTATTCAATATGATATGAGAAAAAAAATAAATTCAATACATGGTTTAATAAGGAGCACATATAGGCTGTATGTTTTATATGTATAGGTAGTTCTCTTGAAGACAATGGAACTGATTCCTTAGGTCACTTAAAGACAATGGTCTTGAATTTTAATTATAGCATGGGTATTTATGGTATTTTCTCCACCTATCCCACAATTAAGGTCTTGATTATCTATGCAAAAATTGCTACATATCTGCTTCCTAACTTATTTTTTATGGTGGCTATTGTCAAATATATAACAGCTGTTAGATAATACACAGGAAAAAAGTAACTATGATATCACCAGAATATATTTTAAAGAATTTAAATAAAAAGAAGAATAAGTAATAGTAACTACATATAAACAGGCTCCATAATGAAAGAATAGTCTTCCTGCGGTCATAACAATGGTCCATCTAGTCTAATGTCCTGCTTTTGACTATTGCCGGGAACGATGCTTATGGGAAAACTAGAAGAAAATAAGGCAATTATAAGTTGATACTCTCCCATAAATCATCCAAAATGGCAGCAGCCTGATGTTTAGGGGGTTCTTAAGCACAAGGTTGCATCTGCATCATGGATTTAATACCTCCTGCAGACTTTTTCCCCAAGAATTTTTAACACATGCATATTTCTAGAAAGCAAAACATTCTATGAAAATGAAATCTATGGTTTATTTTAAACTGTATGAAATCTGTTTGCTTAATTATGTTTTTCCTGCTTTAATATGCCTGTATCATACCTCACTTCAGTCAGTCATTTTCTACTTTGAACACTTAGGACAATCCTTTGTTGCCCTTTTTGACATCTTTGCTGAGCAGAAAGGATCAGGACTGCAAGCAGCATTCAAGAGAGAGGTATATTGTAGAATTATTTAGTGTCATAATTTGATTTTCCATTTTCCTGTTTATCCTATTTTTACAATTTTAAATTTTATTTTTTATCTTCATTTGGCCATTGAATATGTAAAACGGTCTGTAAAAAAGCCTCTTTCCTGGGTGTTTATACCTGATTTAGTGCCTGTTGTTGTTTGCAAACTCAGAGTTTATTTTCCCTTCATGGGCATTATTTTGCATGAATTGATAGTGAATTTCATGCGTCTTCTTATTAGATGCTCTGCACTGTGAAATCTTACTGCAGATTCAGTCAATTTCAGTTTTGCTAAAGCTCAAGAACTATATAACAGCATCAAATTTAAGGATCTTGCTGTTCATCTTCTACCCTAAACTGTGTAAGAGTATTTAAGCAGTATGAATCCAAGGACCAAGCCTTCTGGGACAACTGCATTACCGTCTCCATTTTAGTAAATGACCATTTAAGTCTACTTTTTATTTGGCCATGGAAGTCCCTCTTACTCATTAATGACATTTTTTCTTTACAAACCAATGGTGAAGGGTCTAGTTGGTAGCTTCTTGAAAATCCATGTAGGGTGTTTCAAGCAGATAACATGTAAATGCTCACTGACATTAAAAAAAAATGCCTCTACTGTATTTGTGAATCACAGACTTCCATCTACAAGTGTCCTCTTTAGTCATAGTCTCATATTATCTTTTATAGTAAGTATATTAACATGTCTATGAGTGATATAATTAAACAAATTTCCTTTAACATTGGCCTGAAATAGCAATCAGACATCAAAATCTTTAATTTTCCAGATGCTTTTGGTGTCCTTTTGAAAACAGTCACTACATTAATTCATTCATCTGATACTAAAGCCAATGTAAGCAGTAAGCTATCCACTACAAACAAGATCAGCAATCTTGTATTTGATTTCCTTTAAAATTCTTGGGCAAAAGTCATTTCATCCTGATAATACAGAGCTATTAATTTGTTCTAAAATCTTTTATACTGACACTTTTGAGACAGTTCCTTAGACTTGCAACCCATAAAGAAAAGAAATTCTATAATGGCCGTCACTGTTGAAACCAATGCAGAGAATTGATTTAACTTTTATGCAGTGCTTTTATCTTTTGATTTTGTTCCTTTAAAACATCAATCTTATGTTGGCTATAGAAATTCTTCAGCAGAGTTTCTGCTTCTGAAATGTTAAAAAGAAAAAAACAATTCATTTTTATGCTGTTAGCAAATTGCTCCACAACATCTTTTTTGGTCATCCTTATTTGTACTTAAGATTACCCTTCCAAAGTCTAGACTACTTCCTTTCATCTTTTGGATACAGCTTCTGCTTTTCACTTTTAAGGATTTCCCCACTGTTCTTGATGAAACAGAACCATTGGCAGCTAGGAATGCAAGAGTCATAGGACCAGAAACCAAATAAACAAGAGGTGCTTGAATATAGTTCAGCAGTAATGGAAGAAATTGAGCTTCTCATATCTTCTTCTAGGACTGCTCTACTTTTCTCTAATGATGATCTTTGTAAAATGCACACAGTCTGCCAGAAGCAAGATCTAGGACCCCAGTCTGTCCTTACCCAAGTGGGGTTTTCTTCTAGCCTTCTCTTCTTCTACGTGGCTTAATGGCTTAGCAAGGTGACTGTCACTTCTTAATTTCACAGATGTCTGGCACCATAATCAGTGATTTCTGGCAAAGAGACTTAACACACACCCACAAACACACCCTTTCTCTCTCTTTTCTCAAGACTTCAAGATCTTGCCTTTCCAGGTGTATTGGTTTTGGCTGGGAAAATTTTTTTCATAGTAGCTTGTATGGTGCTGTTTTGGATTTGTGACAAAAACAGTGTTGATAATACACCAGTGTTTTAGCTGTTACTAAGCAGTGCTTACACAGCATCAAGGCCTCCTCTGTTTCTTATACTGCCCTGCCAGCGAGTAGTCTGGGAGTGCAAATGAAGGCGGGAGGGAACACAGCCAGGACAGCTGAGCCCAACTGACCAAAGGGATTTGTCATACATTTGATGTCATGCTCAGCAATATAAGCTGGAGGAAGAAGGAGGAAAAGGGGATATTTGGAGTGATGACGTTTGTCTTGCCAAATAACCATTACATATGATGAAGCTCTGCTGTCCTGGATATGGCTAAATGCCTTGCTGATCATGGGAAGTAGTGAATGAATTCCCTATTTTGCTTTGCTTGCATGCACAGCTTTTGCTTTACCTTTGGAACTGTCTTTAACTCAACCCATAAATTTTCTTTCTTTTTCTCTTCCCCATCTCATGGAGGGGGTATAAGAGAGTGTCTGGTGAGGCTGAGCTGCCTGCTGGGGTTAAACCACAACATGGGAAAAACTTCTGTCAAACTAGTAAGCATAGGGCAGGCCCCTATTTTAATACAGATATAAATTTAGAGACAGGAGTCATTCATGCATGAGAAAACTTAGTTTATTCTCCATTGAAGCTTTCTAGGAGATATTTTAAAAATGGTATAAATAGTTGAAGTGCTGGGGCCTGAGTTGTGGGCCCTGAGCTGGAGTTGACCTGTGAATGAGTCACAACCTAGCAGAATATTTTGGTTTTCCTCTTGGCTTCATGTTCCAGAGGCAGAACCTGGCCCACCTGTGTCTCTGTCCTCACCCAGGTGGTCATGGTTGGGGTGGTGGGTGAGGCCAGGATTATATTAACTAGGATCTGATTAGTTGGAGGAGCATCCTGTTGGGTATGGTTTCTGTCGGGGCTGGTTGCATCTTGCTGTGCTCTCTCAGTGGTGTCCTTCCATGTGAAAGGCTACTGAGGGAGCCATCTCTGTCCATTGTGTCCAGCAGGTGATGCTGGCACCGCAGTGGACAGTGGAGGAGCTGGGCCCACAAGAACCTATGGCAGGACTGTTTGAAAGAAGACTTCTGAGGGGATGTTGCAGAGTTCACTGTTAGCCTGTGTAATCAGGCAACTGATGGCAGTATAAAATGATGATGGCTGAACCAGCACATCAATAGTGATGATGCAAATAAGTGTTTATAATTACTGAATTGCCGAGGCATAATGGCTGTGTCGATGTCAATTAAAAAATGTCAGGCACTTGAGCACTGGCACGGATAATCTGTACAGTAAATTTGTTACTTAGTTTTTCACCTTTTTTTTTGTCTGTTTATTACTATATATGTTGTCTATACTTTTTAGAGATAATTGTTGTTGTTTAGAGATACGCTTTTAGTTTTTACACTATGTAGTTTGCATGCCTTCTCATTTTTTAACATCTAATCTTTCATTTTTCATTTCATGTGCTAAGTGCAATGGCATAAATAAGCACTTTAAATATCAGACCACCTTTGCATAAAAGACCATCACTTATTTGTTAGTGGTGGAGGAACAACCAAGGCAAAGATCTCCACATCTCTGTAATGAAAGGAAAGACCTCTATGAACGCTGCCTGGAATGAATGTATCAGAAAGCCTCTGCTTGTGTGCATTTAAAAAAAGCTTGGTTTGAGATAATGGTACAAAAACTCCAGTAAAGGTATTAGCAACTACTTAAATGATCAAAATCTTTGTTATTCCCATGGGCATAACTAAGGGGAATATAGCTTCCATGTCCCTAGAAATTAATGCTATAAGAGCAGAAAGTTATCAGACCCAGAATTATGGGCATCATTTTAGTTCTGTTCTGTGCTTTTCTGCAGGTGACTGACAGGTTGTTAGAATATATCTTCACTGCCACTGACTGGAGAGGCTTGGCAAAACGGTCTGTGTAGGAGGTGAGAAATACAGACGAAATGTTTTCCAGTAATATGAACATTTTTGTTTCCCGTTGTATAACTTGGCTTGATCTGCTTTGCACTCTTATGTTTTGATGGATTGCCACAGTTTTTATTTATCTCATAACATTGCGTGGCTATAAGCATGATTTTGAAGTAAAGATGACTTATATTGGGCAATTTGTCTCTTTTGGGAGTTGTGAATACACGATACAGTGGATTCATTTAAGGTGCCTGTCAGCCCAGAAGAAGACTGGGATATCTCTAGAACTAAAGGCTGTAGTTTGCTTTCTCATAGCAAGCAGTGTCAGTAAATTGAAATGGCCTCAGTTCACCTTACAGTCATCCTTCTAATTCTTAGCCAATCTTCTATATTCATATCCTTTTTCTACACATTTTAAAAATAGAACAACAAACTATGCAAAAGTCTTTTTATGGCTTTTAAATCTGCCACTCTCCAGAAAGCGAAATGCTAGAATTAATACACAGTCAAATCCTAGAGTAAACTCTGATGTGCTTGTATTGGTGTTTCAGTTTCATCAAGCATATTTTTTAAACAAATCCATTGTCCCCACTGATTAGACTTTGCTTCACATCATGGAGCAGTCTCAGCACATGCAAACTAGGCCTCTTTCACATTGAAACTAAGCTGAGGCACCCAATGGACTCCAGGTGCAAATGAAAAACTTGGAAATCCTTGAAATACCCATGCAACAGGCCAGTCTGAGCTAAAACCCTTGTGTAATGTGTACCGAATAGGCATCAGGTCCTCTGATCAACAGTTTCACTCTCCTTATCCTCTCCTAGTGGCCCAGACCTTAGTCATATAGATGTTGCCATTAAGGAGCTGGTATCAACATGCCCTTTAGCAGCCAAACCACTCTTCCTGTCAAAACAAGTAAAAAAGCTTAACCATTATAGATTCAGAAACTTGAAAAGACTGTCAGGTTTTATTACACAATAACTCTATTAAAATTCATATACACAATAAAGCTATTGTGGTATAATAGAGTCTGATAAAAGTCTGTATAAACACACAGCATGATTATATCAACATTCTGGTCTACGGCTGCTTATGCCTTAATGTTGTATAATTCTCATCCCTCCTGGAATCCAAATATGAAAAGAGTAAGATAAAATCCCAATATTCAAAATAACATGCTTGTACAATGTCCTGATATATGTACTAACATGCCAAAGAAAATGGTTTTGTTTGTTTTCATTTACATTTATATATATATAAATTGAATGCAATATATAATTATATGTTCCAAGCCTTGAAACATCAACCAAAAACATATCTTAGTATTCACATTCTACAAAAAGTGTGTAACTAGCTTGCTTTTCTTTTTATTATGATTGTCAGTGCTCTTTTACTATTTGTAATTCACTGACGTTTTAATAAGCATAATATTATTGCTGCCTGCTATTAAAATAGCTTAGATTTTCAAAGCTTTCCTTCTCAGAATCATGTAAGTTATCGAGCCAGTAAAGCACATTTACCTATGCTGAGAACAACAGGCTAAACTTTTTTTAGCGTTACAAGTAATTCTTATTTTCTAATAGAAGCTACTTCCCTAAAACTATTTCAGAAACTAAAGGGTTTTAATATTTATCTTTCAAACCATAAGGTTTTCTAAGCAGCTTTGTTGTTCTGCAACTACTAGACACTCTTTTCGAATTCTGTGCTGTTTGATAGCCTAGTACAACAACTATGCAGTTATTTATAACTCAGAAACACCCTGGATTCACTAATAACCTTTTACCACATAGAACAGTACTTCCTGAAAACATCTCACAAAGTCCATCAATCAACCCTGCTTACTTTCATAAAGTGTCCTTCATGGAAAAATCTTAAACACAATGGAAGCTTAATATAAAACCAGATGCAATAGATATTTAAAAGGATAAATCAAACACAGTGTTAACTCTGCCTTACAAATGTATAGTAATTTTGATGTTTTCATGTACACCTAGACAACATCAATGTCAAACGGGAATGGAATTTGGAAGCAATTTATTAGATTATAATTTACAATTTCTAAATTCTTGGTTTAGACCTGACCAGTGAACAAACAGTCCCAATTTAATCTTGATTTCTTTAACAGCAGAGATAGTAAAAACATAGTTAGTGCTGCGTAGTTAAGACTTCTAATGAAAGTTCGATAACACCAAGGTCACAGTCATTATTTGAGGGAGTTAAAAGAGCTGCCACTTCCAGATACCAGCATGGATTATACCTCAGATATCCATATTGAAGAAGAAATCAATAGCAAATCAGTTTTATCTCTCCTAGGTTCAAGAAATTTTGAAGACATGCATGCTTGAATAGCACAAGCAATTGCACAAGTCATCAAGTGTCTTCCCAGGACTGCACAGACTGGAACAAATGTTCCATTGTGCTATCAGCATGCATATGACACACCAGGCCATGGCAGTGAATAGAATTATTCTGTGAAAACAAGCAAATAAAAGGCAATAGGGAATCCCAAAGAGATGGTGAGAGGCAGAGGGGAAAAATAGGAACACTGAAAAGAAAAAGAAAAATAGAGATTAGTTGAAATATTAATTCCCTAGAGCAACAAATTGAATTTGCCAGAAGGAAAATCTAAACCAGGCCAAGTTAATAAAATTAAAAAGAAAATTGTGGTCCATAGAATGATAAGTATAAGGAAAAGGTTTTTGTCAAAAAGAAAAAAAAAAGCTTATTTCAAAAGTAGTTATATACTTTCATTAGAGATACAGAAAAATACCAGATTTATTAACTTCTGGAACACCACAATTAAAAAACGTCCAATGATTAAAATATTGCAGAAACTCTGCTGTACAATTCTTCTTTACTATTTTAACTACTGTTCTTCAGTTAAAGGCTTGAAGAATGAAGAAATTTGTTCCTCTGGATAGGTATTAAGGACTTTAATACTGAAATTCTGTGGTCTTCCCTATGGAGGTCAAACAAGACAAAAATGACTGCTCCCATTGGCTTTTAATTCTATGAAGTAAAACTAAGATAGATGCGCTAGGTAAAAAATAAAACTAATTCATAGATAGTTATTTCCTTGATCAGAATATACTAACTACTGTAATGTATAGTTTTGTAAGCATCTGGCTCCCATCATATCTGGTTGCCATATTTTACAGTCCAGGTCTTAGAAGTAAGAAGCAGGGTTGTTAGGAAGTATTAATGGGATTTGTTCAGACCTCCCAAGCAGTGAGGATCAATTCCAAACTTCTGAAAAATTATTTCCTTTTAGAAACGGGAGAAGAGTGGCAGCAGTTAGCAGAGCTGCTCAGGACTAGTACTTATAAAACTTACACCTAATGTTACTGTTAACGTAACTCAGTTGTGTGATACCTTGCCTTAGCCTGAAAACTGGATGTGATGCTGACTGCATCACCTTGTCTGGGACTGGCCTTAGATATTCCCTCACCTTAACCACTTTACTATAATAAGCTTCTTAGATCTAAAAGAACCTTGTATTACATTTTGTGGTAATATTTACAGGACTTATTCTCGCAATTATACACTACATGTAAACTGTGAAATCACTGAAGAGAAATGGACAAAGCTTTGGCCATGTCCAAAGAAAAGCAATGAAGCTGGTGAAGGGTCTAGAGAGTAAGTCTTATGAGGAGCAGCTGAGGGAACTGTGGATGTTTGTTTAGCCTGGAGAAAAGGAGGCTCAGAGGAGACTTTATTGCTTTCTATAACTACCTGAAAGGACGTTGTAGCAAGGAAGGGGTTAGTTTCTTCTCCCAAGTAACAACCAATAGGATGGAAGGAAATGGCCTTAAGTCGTGCTGGGCGAAGTTTAGGTTGGACATTAGGAAAAAATTCTTCACTGAAAGGGTTGTCAAACATTGGAGCGGCTGCCTAGAAAGTGGTGGAGTCACTATCGCTGGAGGTATTTGAAAGATGTGTACATGTGACACTTCATGACATATTTCAGTAGTGGATTTGATTGTGTTAGCTTAACAGCTGGACTCAATTATTTGAAAGGTTTTTTCCAGTCTAAATGATTCTATCATTCTACGATTCTTTGAAGTTTTGACTCTCCCTATAGCCATCCATATAAACAATACAACCCAATTTGTTTCTTATGAAAGGTTTACTTTTCTTCTCCTTTTAAGTTAGCAACCACCTCTTACCTGTTTCATGTAGAGTATTAAGAAGATCTTGTTTTTAGTCTCAGAACCAGTCACAGATATATTTTCTAAAATTCAAGCTATTCAAGAAACAACTAAAATATATAAGCAGTACAGGTTATACATTGTATTTTTCAGGATATGCAGCACAGTCTTAATGCACATATGCATACAAAAGCTGTAAACATTTTGAGACTGTTAACTAAAATATCAACATATTAAAGCATTGGAAATAGTGCTTTAAAAAAAGCCCACTTCATGGGCACTGCATTTAAAATAGGACAGAATTTTACATGATTGATAGAACAATATCAAAGCTGAATAATTCTTAGATAGCGGTGACAGTCAAATATCAAAAAATATTTTTTTTCTTAGAAGAGGGCTGTCTTCTATTTGCATTCTGATTAGAAATATAGTGCCTTCATTAGTCATAGATATCCTATTCTATAATATTTAAAAAATTCCAACGTTAAAAATGCATATTTTGAAGTCAATCCAGCAGAGTTATGCAATAGCAGTGCAAAAAATATATACTAAACACAACCACTAGTGGATCATGGGTTTCTTTTCTTTTAAAAACAAAAGCTCCAGAATTTGTTCTTTTTCCACTGATTTCTTTTCAGTCAAATATCCATGTCTGCATGCTCTGAAGAGTTTAACACAATTCACTTCAATTAACTTATTTTTATTCTTCTATTTGATTATTCCCAAATTAAAAATTTAAGCAAGCTAACACAGAAAATCCTTTCATGGTAAACAAGCATCATTGCTGCTGGCAAGCTGAGGCGCTTGAAGCATCCCCCTTGAAGCTTTGTATGCCTTGAAGTTGCCCATCTGGTTGTTCAGCCTCTTCATAAGAAAAGAATTCATGTCTCTTCCCAAGGGGAGCACTGTTCAGTTGTTAACAGCTTTAGAGTTATTTCCTCTTTAAGTAAAAGTGTAACCTGGTCAAGATCCTTTGCGAGTTAATAACTGTTTAGTTAAAAATAAGGAATATGTTTAGTTAGTATCTTGATAAAAGGGAGATTGAATGGGTGAGGTGTTTGGAAACAAGACACTGAATATTTCATGGCAAGGCCAAACAAGTCAATATGGTTTTGATAAAAAACTCATTAGCTTTTAATAAGCATCAGTGACATCAATACATAGTATTTGCAGGGAGTCCAAAGTTGCAACATGATGGAGAAGGGAGCAGTTACCAGTCCAGAAATTTGTCATATAATAACAGATTTAAGCACTAGTCATAGCCTACTACTATTAATAAGACACCCAGTGGATGGCCAATGCAAACTGGGAGGTTAGAGTGTGAAAAAAAGAAAAAAAAGCAAAACAAAATTTAAATCCAAAAATAAGAATAGATGGTGGACAATTAGAGCTATTTTAAACTCATTTCTCCAGTTACATTTCTCAAGACAGTCCCAGCAGGACTGATATTCCCAGAACAAGCTCATTTCATACCATTTTGGCAGAATTACTACAAATGCCAAAGACGGAAGGAATAAGGATACAGAACTACCACCTTTCTAAAAGGTCCCTTTGTACCAGCATGTAAGCAAGGCTACAAAAGGGAAGCTTGTTGGTTATTGCTCATTGTCTACCTGTACTACATTTATGATTTAAAAATAGGAGTTCCATCTACAGGGCCATCCATCTGGTGTAGCATAGAAGTATTCAGAATGAAACATTAAAACAGCAAAAGAAGGCAAGCAATGAACCCCAAGGCAAAACAGGACCTGCATAGTCCTTATGGACGTGTAAAGTACAAGAATTGTTTGCCCTCAAAATGAGCCAGAAAAATCCTTTATTTTGAAGTCTAACGCATGACTTGTAGAAGAAAGACAAGACATGAGAAAAACTCCTAATTGCTCTTAGACACAGGCATTGAACCTCACTGTATTTCTGTTTCACGGGGATTGAATCCAGACATAACAAACAGATGACCTTAAGCTCTCATTTTTTTTATTTTCTTCTGTGGCCTTTGTAACAAATGTTTGAGCATCTCATTTTTTTTCTTTTGTGCCTTTTCTAGACATGAGATAGAGATAATACTTATTTACAAGTTTACACCAGTTTAGAGGTGTGTAACAGAAGAATGACTTAGTTAACATTTCTGCAGCATTGTATCTAAACACACATGTAATTCTTTTCTCTGGTGAAGAACTGATGCCTGACTTACAATTAAAAAAAAAAAACAAAAACCAAACAAAAAACCAAACCCACCACAACATAACTGTTCGTAGACAAGGTAAGCTTTACTACTGTACTTACAGTTAGAAATACTAAATAAAAGTAATCTGTCCAAGTCTCAGAACTGACATGTTGAAACTCACAACACTTTGATGTTTCTCTTCATAACCCATATGTGGCACAATAGTACTATTTTTTAAAATCCTTATCAGTAGCTGATTTAAAAAAACAAAATTGCTAGAATCCGAAACAAAAGAGAATCTACAGGGAAATATATTTTTTTCTCAATTTTTGTTGACCTCTGGATTATATAGTCCAACACAGACAACAGTTATTTTGAAAGGCATAAAAGAGGCTATATGATAGTAATTTGAAATAAATTAATTTGATACAATGGGACGTAATGTATTTGGGAGAAACAGTACAGGTGTTTTATAAAGAAAGAAAGCTTAATAAGGATGACATTTAAAAAACATTGGAATTAATTGGGAAATTATTTATTCCCCCAAACTTGATGACCATGTCAACTTTTTCATTTACATTTTATTTATTTCTACAGATACAAAATCATGTAAAAGAAGCATGCTTGATTTCAAGCATAAAATCTAAAGAAGTGCTGGAAATGCACACTCCCACTCCACTATATACAACTGACACACTGAAGCAAATAGTATCCAGTGAAAACTCTTCCAGATCCCAAAGGTAGTACTGATCTCACTTAAGGGGACTTAAAATTCAGCATCAGTGAGCTACTAGCCCAAAGCTACCTTAAACTCAACTGGAAAAAAATCAACCAAAACTAAATATAAAACATAATAAAAATAACCTCCAAAGATCAGTATGTCTGACTTCCCTTAAATGTTTATTTTAAAAAAGAAAACCGTTTTCTCTCTTTTCGTCATAAGGAGAGTGTTGGATGTCTAACTCATAAGTGTCTCCCTATAAATCTACCCCACATGCTCATATCTCTGCTCAATCCTTCCTTGGATGACCATTTCTTTTCCAGTCCTGTTCATTCACATCAATAAGGGAGAAGTAAAGATGTCTGGTATATTGACCAGTGACTACAGATAACTTAACAAAGCACAGTTTAAGCTACACTTCTTTTTTACCACATCATAAATAGTATTGGAACAGGATAGAGACTGTAATATCTTTTTTTTGCTGCATTTTGTACTGTATAAGCATGTTAGATGTACCTAGCAACATCTACGGTACTCTTCTCTCTTGGTAGTTGTCTAGAGGAATGGCTAAATTTTACATTCCAGCATCTGTAGTTTTCTAGCCCTCTGAAGATCAAACCAATTAGTTCTTCATGTGGGGAAACCTCTAGGTGCTTGAGGAATGCTAGAAGATAAAGCACTACAGATAGACATGCATCTTTCTAGCACTGGGCAGAAGATAAATTGGGATTTTTATGTGAACTCTTTTGATATCTACATCTCCCAAAAAATCTAATTCATATGAGGACTTTTAAAACACAGTAGAAATCCAATTATAGGTTTTTTAAAAATCTGGCCTCAGTGACCTTTTCTATGTCCAAACCAAGTCTGAGGCAAAAAAGGGACAAAACCTTCTCTTCTACCCAAAGTTCTGGTTAAGCAATCATGTCACCAAACCCTCTTCTATCACACACTGCAATAATCTTCAGTAAGTCCCAAACAGTTGAAAAATGTTTTTTTCATGAACTTATATTCTACAACATTATTTTTTGAAAAAGAATAACCAAGAATGTTCTTTGAGTGCAAAACCCAGTTTGCTTGCTGTAGGCCTCAGGAAATCAACTTTTTCACCTCTGAAAAGTGGTTCTGTTTCTTATCTTTCCTTAGATGGTTTTATTTTGTCCTCATTTTGTACTGTAGTGAAAGTACAATAGGAAAAACAATTTATGAGTGGCAATTATATGGATTGTAACAGCTATATTTCCCATTACCATTTGGCTTTTCTTATCCTTATAAGTTAGACAGTAGAAAGATAAGCAATAGAATTAAAATGAATAAATCTTTTGTTGATCTTCAGAAAAAATAATGATTGTATCATTATGAAAATGGTGCTTCTTTTCAAAATGTCACACATAATTGTGCATAGCCAGAGTTAAATGAACCAGTAAATGGATTGGCGTTAATAATTATATTCGATATGCATGCAATTTCAAGTATTAACTAATAAAAATGATTGATAATTTTTAGATAATTGCATTTAAGAATATGAAAGAAGTTGTAACAAAATGTGACTTGTAGCTTTTCAGAGAAGTTAATTAAATACTTGTTAAACATAATAATTTATTATTGTTTTATGAATAAAATAAAATAAGAAGAGAATAATCTACAATTTTTATAGTGCTGGACTGTCACAGACCTGTAAACATAAATCTCAAGTACTCATGATTGTTCTTGTCTTCTGTCCATACTGTCTGATGGCTGAAATTCTTTATGGTTTCACATTCATTAATCTGAAATGGCAATCTACCTTTACCTCTCATTACAGGAATAAAAATATAATAGAATTAGAAAGTAGTTTCAAGACTCCTAACCCTGAAGATTTACCTGATATATTTTTAAAAGTAGATGACACTTTTTGTATTGCAAGAAACAAAATAATTTGGTTTAACTTCATTTATTAGGAGCTATTAAATGTCAATTACTGAGGTAATTATTGCATCAAGTAATGTCTTTGCTTTCCAGGGACTGTAGTATATTTCTAACAACAGTTCGTAAGGGCAGGGAGGGAATGTTCTTTATGGTTAAAAATGCACAGTTCATGTCATAAGTATACAAAGATCCAAAATCTTTCTACAAGCCATGATAGTCAGCTGCTATATCTCTATCAAAAGGGAAAAAGAGCTTTTCCTACAAGAAACTGTTAAAAAAAAGTGTCCTTTTTTAGCTTTCTTTGGTATATTGGGGATTTGAAATACCAAAAAAAGTAATCAAGAGGAGGCAAAGCTTGGGAGTTTTCCCCACCAGAATTTGACATTGATTAGTCACAAAAAATGAAAGCTCTCTGGACTTGTTCAGTTCAATGAATATGATTTAACTAAAACAAGGGGAATTCTTGAGATAATGGACCTCCCTAAAATGTGTATCTAATACTGTCCCAGGAGAAGCAGAGCATGACCCAGTGTCACGGTTTATGCCCATCCAGTGGCAAAAAAGGACACTATCACAACCTATCCCTGTATTTGTAGTGTTATAACCAGTAAAACTGTTGAAGGAACACACTGGTCAACTAGTAGAATGAGACATTCAGAAGTTATGAAGTCTTGGAATCTTCATTAATCTCTTCACTCTGTACTTTATGATGCAGTTCATAATGATGTGATGAGATAATATTTTTAAACAAGTTCATTCATCATTCCAAATAGAGAATAGATAATGTTCCGTAATTGAGCAACTGAGCAAAAAGTTTTCCTCAAGCTGGCTTTGGTTCCATAGCTTTGGTGCTAGGGACTTGCATAAGTCATAGGAGACCAAGATACAGTGTCCACTTTTCTTAAGGAGCATTTGACAGTCACTTCTAAGATCAGTGTCATAGCCAGGATAGAATTTATGTGAACGTCTTAGCCACCTGCTTAAAGAATGGTCCTCTCACTTTGTATTTTAAAGAGTACTGGATTATTTTAAGTGAGGAACAACAACTCCAAGCACTGAGGTGGAAATAGCCTTTATATTTGAGAAATATAGGGATATTATTTAATGTTATGTAACTCACATTATTTAAATTCCTTTTTTTTTTTTTTTAATTTAAGGAGTAGTAGGAAAATATAAATATCTTCCATTCTCAAGGATGATGGATGTGGTACATGCAACTTGCTTGGTAAGATATTTACTTGGGTAATGAGGCACTTATATTTTAGTCTCTGTCCCAGTGAAGGTTTAGATAAGAAGGATTTAGAAAGGAAACCAAAAATCATTAAGCAATCAAAGCTCCCTGGGAAAATACCAATGACAGAATTTAGACTGAAGTAAGTGATGCTTGGTGACAAAGCAGTCTCTGCTGAAGACATTTGGCAGTGGATCAGTCTTCCAGAGGCGGTAAAGCAATCTGTATATCTGACTCTTTTCAGGGAATGATTTTCTTTTCCCCTTTTAGGCAGAGAAGGGCAGCAGGGGAATGAGGGAACAGAACAGGGATGATACTGGATATAGCTGACATGGATTTTTACCTATCTGCTTTTCTAAGGGAAAAAACCCTTAGAATTCTCAGCCTTTGAATGAATAAGCCATATATTCTTAATAAATGTCTGACTTATAGATCCCTTTAAAACAGTAGCATAGTTAGATTGTTTTGGAAATACTGAGCATGTAAATCACATTAAATACAACAAATACAACAGAAAAGACCCATATGTGCATATATATTTGTGAAGCTGAAATATTGTAATTTTATATTTCTTCAGATTTAGTGTGAAAAGAGCACTCGTATACAATTTTTAAGTGTTTGACAATAGTTATGGTCTTAATAGTAACAGCGCACATACATTACTATTCAGAATATAGTAAGCTTGCTGACTAATAGCCTTAAATAGTCAAAGTCAGACAACAGCTTTCCTCAACCTACCAAATGGAACAACAGGAAGAGCTCACCAAAGCTTTCTGCTTCTTACCCTGAGGGGCAAAATTTCATCCTTTTCCCAAGAAACTATTAGAAAAATAGTGAAGAGGGCTTTAAACGAAAGTTGCTGGAGGAAGGGAACCTCAATCCATCCTGCCCCTACCAGTTTGATGCCAATGCCAACAATAGATGCCCAGAACCTGGAAAAGGATAACAGGTCAGCAGGAGAGCACCAGAAGAGCAGCACAAAGGAATTCCATCTACTCCAGCCAGTAAGTCAGCTTCAATGAGGGCCCAACTTAAATGTGCTTATGCAAACACAGATAGCAGAAGGAATAAACAAGAGGAGTTAGTGACATGCACATGCCTGAAGGGCTATGATCTTATTGGCATCATGTAGACGTGGTGGGATGGATCCTGTGACTGGAGTGTTGGAGTGGAAAGATACAGGCTTTTTAGGAAGGACAGGCAGGGGAGATGAGGAGTGGCTGTCATCCTCTACGTTAGTGACCAGTACTCCAGTCTGTGGAGCTCTGCCTGGAGATGGATGAGGAGTTGTCTCAGTGCTTATAGGTCAGGATTAAAGGGAGGGCAGGGACAAAAAGGGACTTTATAGTCTGGGTCTGATGCAGGTCACCCAACCAGGAAGCCTGAGCAGAAGTAGGCCTCTATAGACAGCTAGGAGCAGCCTCATATTCACAATCCCTGTTCCTGCAGGAGGACTTCAACTACCCCAATATCCATTGGAGGGACAATGTTGTAGGGCACTAGCAATCCAGGAGCTTCCTGGAATGTGTTGATGACAACTACCTTCTCCAAGTGAGAGAGGAGCCACTGAGGACAGGCACTATGCTACACCCTGTTCTCACCAACAAGGAGGGACTGGTGGGGAACATGAAGCTCAAGGGCAGTTTTGGTTGCAGTGACTGTGAGATGGTGGAATTCAAGAGACTCAGGGCAGCGAGGAGAGTACACATAGCAAGCTCACTACCCTGGACTTCAGGAGAGCAGACTTTGAACTTTTCAGAGATCTGCTTGGTAAAGTACCAGGGGATAAAGCCCTCAAGGGAAGAGGGACCCAAGAAAACTGGTTAATATTCAAGGATCACCTCCTCCAAGCTCAGGAGTGAAGCATCCCAACAAAGGGGAAGTTGGACAAAAATGCCAAGAGGCCTGCATGGATGAAGAAGGATCTCCTGATCAAACTCAAACACAAAAAGGAAGCCTACAGAGGGTGGAAGCAAGGACAGGTAGGCTGGGAGGAATATAGATAAATTGTCTGAGCTGCCAGGAATCAGATTAGGAAAATCAAAGCCCTGATATAATTAAATCTGGCCAAGGACATGAAGGGCAACAAGAAAAGTATGAAAAACCACCAACTGTAGGAGAAGATCAGGTTTGAGACCATCTAAAGAATACACAAGCCCATAGGACCTGACGAGATGTATCTGTGAGTGCTGAGGGAACTGGCAGATGAAGCATCTAAGCCACTATCCATCATATTTTAGAAGTCATGGCAGTCTGCTGAAGATCCTACTGACTGGAAAAGGGAAAACATAAGCCCCATTTTTAAAAAGGGATAAAAGGAAAACCCAGGGAACTACAGGTCAGTAAGCCTCACCTCTGTACCCAGTAATGTCATAGAGCAGATCCTCCTGGAAACTATGCCAAGGCATATGGAAAATAAGGAGGTGATTGGTGGCAGCCAACATAGCAAATCCTGCCTGACAAATTCTGTGGCCTTCTACAATGGAATTATAGGGTTAGTGGATAAGGGAAGAGCAACTGATGTCATCTACCTGCACTTGTACAAAACATTTGATGCTGTCCCACAAGACATCCTTGTCTCTAAATTAGAGAGAATATGGATTTCATGGATAGACCACTTGATGGATAAGGAATTGGTTAGATAGTTGCACTCAAAGGTTGCAGTCAACAGCTCGATGTCTAAGTGGAGATCAGTAATGAGTGGCATTCCTCAAGGGGTGGGATTGGGATTGGGATTGGTTAACATTTTTGTCAGCAACACAGACAGTGGGGATTGAATGCACCCTCAGCAAATTTGCCAATGACACCAAGGTGTGTGGTATGGCCAGCACTCTGGAGGGAAGGTATGCCATCCAGAGAGACCTTGACAGGCTTGAGAGGTGGGCTTGTGCTAACCTCATGAATTTCAACAAGGCCAAGTGCGATGTCCTGCACATGGGTTGCGGCCATTCCAAGCACAAATACAGGCTAACTGGTGAATGGATTGAGAACAGCCCTCACAAAAAGAGTTTAGGGGTGGTGATTAATGAGAAGCTCAACATTATCTGACAACGTACATTTGCAGCCCAGAAAGCCAACCATATCCTATGCTGCATCAAGAGACACGTGACCAGCAGTCAAGGAATGCCCCAAAGAATGGGGCCTGCTCTGCCCCATTCTCGCAAGACCCCACTTGGAGTACTGTGTTCAGCTCTGGAGCCCCCAGCATAAGAAGGACATGGACCTGTTGGAGAGGGTCAAGAGGATGGCTACAAAGATGATTAGAGGGTGGAACACCTCTCCTATGAAGACAGGGTAAGAGAGCTGGAGTTGTTCAGCCTGGAGAAGTCTCTAGGAAGACCTCATAGCAACATTCCAGTACCTAAAGGGGGCCTATAAGAAAGCTGAGGAGGGACTTTGTACAAGGGCATATTTCGATGAGACAGGGACTACTCATTTTAAACTGAAAGAGGGTAGATTTAGATTAGATATAATGAAGAAATTATTTACTCTGAGGGTGGGGAGACACTGGAACAGATTGCTCAGGGAAGTTGTGGATTCCCCATCTCTGTAAGTTTTCAAGACCAGGTTGGATGGGACTTTGAGAACCCTGATCTAGTGGAAGATATCCCTGCCCATGGCAGGGGGATTAGAACTAGATGATCTTTAACCTTTGAACCCAAAGCATTCTATGATTCTATCATCCTGTGAAATAGATCTTGCAATATTTCCAGATGACCATCAAATTCAGATTATTTCAGAAAAAATATAAAGAAGAAATTCCAGATTCTTAAGAAATAATGGGATTTCTTCCCCAGTAATCCATCTATTCTACACTGCGTGACCTACGTCAAATATGTTTGTGGCCTAGAAACTTTTTGACGTAGAAGTGTGTTTTCTCAGCTAAGATCTTGGTGATCTACAACTTGTAATCACTGTTTTAAACGATCATCACAGAAGCTGCTGTAGATGTTACAATGTATCTGCAGAACTGAAACAAGCATGCAGAAATCAGTCTGCACAATAAAACTAAAGCACAGTAAAAGGGACAAAAGAGTAAAACAAAAACAGTGTGAGACAAAAATAAGGACCTGATGCTAATTCAGTACCCAAAAAAACAATACTGTCCTGTTAAAAGGCAGTAATAAGAATCAGTGAAGATTGGTCTTATGATACTGTAGGTTTCAGAATAATTTTTCTGAGCCTCAGGATATTTCATATTTGGAAATACTAACAGAATGAAATAAATGAAATGTGATGAATGTTGGCTAGTTCTTTTTTTCTTTCTTAGGGAAAGGCATAGTTCTTTAGCTAATCTTGTAATTTACACTTTTTCAAGCACATGACTAATATCACTACTCTTATTATCAGGTATATTTCTAATAACTGATTACAGGTATATGTCATATAGATTGTAGATATTTTATCAGCACTGTAATATCTCATCAACCAACAACAAACATACCATTATGGTTATGGTGAGCATTTCAATGTGTAAATCCAGAGGTATCGAAGCACCTAAACTAACTTGAGCACTGGATCAATTCTCTGTTATTTGATTGTATGAATTGTGAACATAGGGAGTTTGTGTAGCACTTAAAATACTCAAACTTCTAATAAGTATACACATGTATAAACTAAGTTGATCTGATCAGCTACTTTTGTATAAATTTAGAAAAGTCAGTGAGAATTGCACCCATCTGGTAATATTACTTCTTTATTTACCATTTATCTACACAATCTACATTGTTGGTTTTTGCTATTTACAGTATAAAATCTCCGAGACTTTGTTTACGTGTTGTACAGAGCAAAAATAAATATAATCAAATTATTATTTGATGATAACTTATGTCCCAAGGAAGGACAGTAGTCTTTACTAGAAATAGCTGTACAGATTCTGTGAAGAGGTTATTCCATGTGGACTGAAGGGAAATTTGTTACTCCTGCAATAAACTCAGAACAATGACATGAAAACAGATTTATCATTTGAAGTAAGCTCAAGGACGGCTCTGTGGAGAATTTTTTTTCCCTTAGCAGTGCATAATGAAAGGATTTGCATTGTGTGAGTGCATAAAATATCTCTACAAATCAGTGTAAGTGCAGATCTCCATATAAGTTATAAACAAAACGGAGTTTAAGAATATGCTGTGAAAACTTTCAGGGCTTTGACCTACAAAAGATATCTGACATTATTTGCTTTAGAAATTGATCATTATGTAATCCTGTAATTCCTTTACCAGAATGATGTCATTCAGCAAAGTGTTTACACATGACCATATTTAACTTTCAGCAGACTTATCACTATACAGTTTTTGATTTTTCTTTTTTCTTCTCACTTACCTTGATAAAGCATATGAGTAAAATGTTGACACAAGTCTTGAAAGTTCAATTTCCACCTTGTATAATGCATTTGGCTCAGAAATGACAGATACTTGGCACTTTTCTGCTTCATCAGTGTTAATCATATTTTCTTTTAGCTTATCTTCAAAGATTTCATCTGTCTTATACACTCAGTACTTCTGGTTTCAAAGTCACTTTTTATTTTCTTATCTTTATTTTAAGAAGTTCTTCATTGTTGGTTATTTAATTTTTTTAACATTGTTAAACAGGATTTTAGAAGGTATCTCCCAAAAGAAATCTAAGACATATAATATAGAGTTCACCTTTGAAGCACATTAGATCACCCTGTACTTTTTGTTACAGAACATAAAAATGCAAGAGCAAAATGGCTAAACTGTATTTTAATCAAGATTCCTGCTCCAAAGTCAAAAGTCCATCATCATTACCAGAAGTACAGTTATCAAAGCAATGAGGGATTCAGAAAGGTAATTTTTAGAGGATGCATTTTTTTAACTACTGTACAACAACCAGTAGAGTGCAGAACAATTTTGATCTCACCCAGGATTCTGTGGGACACTAATGCCTTTAATTTTATAATGTGATGTATGATAGTCAGAAACAAAGTACAAAGAAATTCTTAAATGTCAATGCATACAGCACTCTGTAAGCAAGAAACACAGACAAGAAGTCTGATTTTTTTTCTGGAAACAATCCCCAGGCTTTAAAACCTGAAAAGGGAGAACTGCCGTCTTCTGTCTGAATTGCAACCACTACAAAGACAGCATATTTAGTTGTAAGTAAGACCCTACTGAATTTCAGATGTAAAGATCCCTAGTCCTTATGCACTTTGTGAAAATTAGGTATTTTTTAATACAGATAAGGATATTTTCTTCACATTAGTAAAGAACAGCTGATTGACATATAACCAGAAGATACACATATAACCAAAGCAAGATTTCACTCCTGGCATTCCAAACAATAATTTGGCATGAGTATATGACAAATGTATGCTCCTTCTTATTTTCTGTTTGAAATATATATCTTTTATGCTTGCCACAGCTGCCCCAAGATGTCCTACTTTTCAGGAAAATACTTTTGATTCAGGAGTAATGAACAGATGCTGTGTTGCTGAAGTGCTGGGGCCTGAGTTGTGGGCCCCAGGTTGGAGTTGACCTGTGAATGAGTCACAACCTAGCAGAACGTTTTGGTTTTCCTATTGGCTTCATGTTCCAGAGGCAGAAACTGGCCCACCTGTGTCTTTGTGGCTCTGCCTTCACCCAGGTGGTTGTGGTTGGGGTGGTGGGTGAGGCCAGGGCTCTATTAACCAGGAGCCAATCAGTTGGAAGAGCATCCTATTGGGTATGGTTTCTGTTGGGGCTGGTTGCATCTTGCTGAGCTCTCTCAGTGGTGTCCTTCCATGTGAAGGGTCACTGAGGGAGCCATCTCTGTCTATTGTGTCCAGCAGGTGATGCTGGCACCACAGTGGGCAGTGGAGGAGCTGGGCCCACAGGAACCTATGGCAGGACTTTTTGAAAGAAGACGTCTGAGGGGATTTTGCTGAGTTCAGCACTGGCCTGTGTAATCAGGCAACTAATGGCAGCATAAAATGAGGATGCTTGAACCAGCACAACAGTTGCATGTAGGGTTCAAGTAAAATAGATTTAAATGAAGATTTTGACAGAACTGAAATTCACCTAGGTAAGGGGAAAGCTATGCTTTTAAAAGTGTTTTGAACTGAACCAAAGAAGCATTATTATTGCCATTGAGGTTGTAGATTTCTTTTTATACTTATTCATTGACAAGTAATTACATAAAAATAACTCATTAGCTAGAGGGCAGTAGCTTTTTCCCTCTAGGCCTGATGTACAAATGACTTGTTCGTTCCCAGCTAGAAAAGCTAATATTTTGGGGTGCAGTAGGTACACAGTGTGCTTACTTTGGGCTCCTCATCAGTCAGTGAAGAAACTGACACCTCCAGGAAACAATTCAGTCTATCGAATATATGAATTCACCAGAATATTCTAAAGAGCTCACCAATCTCAATGAATTGCAGGGATCACAAAGAAGGATGACATTTTCACCTGGAGACCAAACATAGAAGGGACTAATTCAGCCATGAGGCTTTCAGTTCTCAAGAACCTGCTTCAAGTCTATAGACCAAACAAGCATTCCTCCCAAAGCAATGTCAGAAAGTGATATGAGTGCTGCAGCAAAAATCACAGACTAAATAACATGAAACAGAGTTGTGTAATAGGTAGTTTATGAAGCATAACTGAAATTCTTTCGTAATTGTTCTGGAGATAAAAAATCAAAAATTTGCTCTTGCTTCAGGAGAGAAGGCAGGACGATGTCCATCCATTCATTTGTATACTTGGCACACCGGCCTTCCAAGCCAATGACAAGGTTTCATTACTGCTGACACACACATTTGATCTTGTCAGCAGAAGGTATTAGGTGGCACGGTGAACTTCAGTGGTAAGATTCTTAAAAATACTTAAAAAGCCTCTTAAAAACACCAAAAATATACCACATGTAAGAAATTAAAGAGTTCATTTCTCAAATGAACAAGGCTCTCAGTGACACTTTATCCTTGCACTACCATATTAGAAAGGTAGCCACCTGTTCAGGAGCCACCATTTTGCTGTGGTTATATGACAAGCTACTATTTTTTCAATCCATACATAGAGAAAGGAAAGTTATTATAGTGGCCATAAGGGGTTGTATTCAAAATTTATGGCACCCCAGACTTTAAGGAACATAAAAGCAGTCAGTATAGGTCAGGCAAAAAATCCGTCTTGCCTCATATCCTGTCACTGAGGTAGGTCTCTTGCATGGTGAATGCCTGTTGAACGCCTAAGGAAGAATATAAGAACAGGACTGACATACATGATACTACCCCTCTCATGATACTGTCCCTTTCATGGAACTATCTGTTTTGTCTTATGTTGACTTCTGAACTCTTGTGGAAATTTCCAAAGGAAAATCATAGAAAGGCCTAACTAGTATGTATTACTTTAACAATGATATGTGAATTGAGACCTGATTTCAAGGCTATAGCTTTCTTCCACACAAACAAACATAAACCAAACCAAACAAACAAAAAACCCAAACAAACAAACAAAACCACAAAAAGAACCCTCCAACCACACACCATGAACATCTAACAGTCTGTTTCACATTATTTATTTTTAAACATAATAATGCCAGGAGCATAAACTTAAACAACTAGTTCTGAAAGTAAGGTAATAATATCTATGTCTTTTTGATTTACCTTTCAAAACATTTTGGTTTGTATTATATTTAATAATTTTCCTTTATTATCTAAAATTAGTACTGAAAAACCAAGACCACACAGTCCATTTTACATTGCTTACTTCTATCACTAAGTAAAATAGGAAAGGTAGATAGGGACAATCATGACAGAACATGATTTAAGGGAGTACTGTGTTTTGCTCACTGTGATTTGTAGGATCTTAGTCATTATCCAGACAAATGGTAGGTACCTACAAAAATGTCTGTAAATCCCCAAAGTTTCATCTATTTCATAACGAAATGGTATGTGGCCAGCAGTTCCTAGTGTTTAATTTGTAAA
Organism: Eurystomus gularis; assembly: GCA_013400335.1. Lineage (NCBI taxonomy): Eukaryota > Metazoa > Chordata > Aves > Coraciiformes > Coraciidae > Eurystomus > Eurystomus gularis. The sequence goes on along the minus strand of VZZY01024561.1, from coordinate 6,048 downwards.
TCTTTGCTTAAATATTTTAGACAGGAATTTGGCAGTACAAGTATTATTGTTTGACTTGCATCAATGTTCTCTCTTCTTTGTATTTTTCCTTTTTTGCATTTAAAAATTTATCAAGGATTTAATTATATCTCACAGCCTTGGGTGTATAAAGGCTGATGAAATCATGGTTATAGATGCTAATTTTGTGTGAATTTGGAGACATGGGAGCAAAATACCACTTAGCAGACTATCAGGTTGTAAGACTTAATCTGAGGGAAGGAAACAAAATACAGGAACGTATTCAACACCTGTGCATACAAAGGGCAAAATTTACCCTACTGAAAGTCAGAAGAAAACTGCACTGATACCTGAAATACATGAAAAGGTAGCAAAGATATTGAACCTTCTGGTATTCTGCAGTGCTGGTTACCTTGGAGAAAGGTACCTACCCCTAAATAGATAGGACCACTTATTGATGTGGTATGAAATATGGTAATAATATCCCACACAATGTTTTCATAATCCAGTTCAGAAGGATGAACCAGTTCAGGAGGATGGTGCTTTCAGTGGAAGAGAATATTCTTTCTAAGGCCCTTACCTGTGACAAGTTCTCGGGATTGCTCAGTATCCTTACAAAATTCATATGTGTGCCATTTTTAAGAAAATATAATATTCATTGGGAGTATAAAGAAAAAAATATATCCACTACACTTTTTTTCATAATTCTAATGCTGACTTCTACTATCTGACATGTAGAGGATTATGATTATATTAACAACATTGGAAAAAAAAAAAAAAAAAGAAGGAAAAAAGCTGTTTTCCCAAATATGCATTTTACTTCCACGACATTTTTCTGTTACAGAATCTCAGGGATCAGAATTCTAATGCAATCTGCCCCACAGTACACTATTTATATTGTAATCATATCTCTGTTGTCTGTAACATACGGCTGCATTATGCTTCTTTACCCACAGGTCTGCAGATATGTTTGGTATCTGCTAATTGACACCAGTTTTAGGTGGATAATCCAGTATTTAAAAAACAATTTAATTCTTATTTTGCTGTGTTCTATTCAGACAAGTCATTCTATCAAGTGGTGTTTACTGAACATCATGTAAAATCCACCCTCACACTGCCCAGATAAATACAAATATCATGACAAAAATGGAGTTATTAATAAAGTACCCTTTAGATTAATAGTCCAATTTATATAGCATACCAGACCAACTTTATTGTGTTGCCTCACCAGTTCTCTCCTCTGATCTCATTTGCAAAGGATACATATTTTTTCAAATTTTGACATTTTTTTTTGTCATCAGCTCTGCATGCAGCAAAAAGAAAAAGGGAAACGTTTGAATGTGACAGACACAGAGGATTCCTTTATAAAATATCTTTTTACATTTACATGCACTATTGATCTTTTTCCATCATCTTTTTGTCCTTTACAAGATATTTTGGACGAAGTTCATTCCAGGAGTGATTGTGCTAATTTCTACTGTGTCGCACCTGGGATTAATTTGGCCCTTTGTGTTCTTGTCACTTTAACTGTGAGGCATTTGTTTTATTAAAACAGTTTTCTTCTAACCCTGTATGTGACTCCATTTCTCAGTTATATGAAACATTACTGTGTTCTGTTGACGGATGTTCTCTGTGACATGTTGTTTTGTAGTAAGTCTACTAATCCCATGGTAATTTTGCATGTTATTGTAATTCCCTTAGCCACATAATGTGTAATTACTTCTTTCTTTGTAACAGTTAAATGAGTTAAATGATATGTATGTGGATAATATTCAAAGAGTTCAACTTTGTGCCTTTCTATTCTGTATTCGAACCAAAAAAAAAATCTCTAACTTCTTTGAACATAACCAAGGAATTATTTCCCCAAAAGCCTACTTAAAAAGACCACATTGACTAGGATTATAAACTAAGATATTCTTTTGAATTAAAAATCTGAAACTTTATCACAGTTTCCATTTCAACTGCTCTACTGAAAAATGGGCATGTTTCACTATAATTATATCTTATTTGAAAGTCGTATTAAATTCTACCATGCAGGCTGAAAAAAACAGTTATAAACTTGATCTAGGTCTATGAAGTAATGCTTTCTCAGCCATATTTTTACTGTTTTATGTTGCCTCTCATCCCTTACCAGCCACTTCTTTCCTGCTCTGTGAACCCTTTTTGCATGTGTCTTATAAGCTACCAATAGAAAAAGAAGAAAGCAATACATCAAGAGGAACTGAGGAAAACGTAACTAAGTAGAGGACATACACAAAAGATCCCAGATACAGAAGCAGTGGTTAGGGAATCTTTATGAATCCTTCTTCTACCTGACCACTTATATAATGCAGAGAATGTCTTGAGAAAACTTCCACAGTAAGCGAGGTGTTCTCACTGGATATTCAGGTCTTCATTGTATTTTTCAAAATACTGTTTTGCCATGTGTAATATTTATATTTTTTATATTTTTTTTTAATAAGAAATCGTGTCTACCAAAAGTATAGAACTACACAGCGTAAGTTATGTATTAAGGTAAAAAAATGAAGAAAAAATCATAAATAAAAGACAAACAGAAACTCTCTGAAGAATGAATGGCTATTTTATAGGGCATGATCCATGTCTTTTTATACCACATTAAAGGAAAAAGAAAAAAAAATCTAAAGTAATGTCTAATTGGTTATTTATAATGGCCTCAGACCCCAGGATGTTTATTATTTTGCGAATACTTTTGGGATATTTATAACCTCTTTTGCTGGAAGGCATGACTGCTTCCTGTACGCTACTTTTCTTTCAGGAGAGAGACTACCATGTCACTCTGCAATATGTTAGACCTTTGCAGGAAAAGTGCAGTTTCTAGTTTGACTTTTCCATGAATCAGTGGGAACTCCTCAGGAAATTATAATTACAAAGGGAACATTACAGGAATAGCCAGGATCGATTTCTTTCCCAGTAAGGCAAGAAAGAACAAAGGGTTTGGTCTACAACAACAGCATAGAATTTCCTACTTTTCACCTCATTAAGGGTTATATTCTAACCATCAGAGACTACTTTGGTTTCTGAAACCTTGGGAAAAGGACTTTTGTTATTCTTACTCTTTAACTTGTTGCATTCTTCAGTATTGTGACTATTGGTGCTTAGTAATAATTTAATTAAATAAAAATTACTATTTAGCATTAAACAAGTGGTGGAGAACATTGTTGTAGTGATGAAGAGTCACAAAATAATGGGTCGAGTAGTCAGAAGGTCAAGGGAAGTAATTACTGCCTTCTATTTAGCACTTGTAGTCCACATCTGTCTTTATCTAGCTTTCACCTCTTTGATTTAAAATAGATATTGACCAAGTGAAGATAGTACAACAATGTAGCACTGGGATGGATAAGGGACTGGAGCACATGATATGTTAGCAAAGGCTCAGAAACCTAAATTTGCCAAGACTCAAAAACAGAAGGCTTAGTAGGGAAGATCTAATTGCTTTCATGAACTACTAAATGTTAAGCTACAGAAAAGGTCAGAGAGATGCATCATGAAGTAAAAGAGGTCAAGTTCACAAGCTGAAGTAAAGTAGTTCCCACTAAATACAAGGTAAAAAAAATCATTATGAGAATGCTTAAGCAACAGAAAAGAGTAAGTTGTCCAGGGAGGCTGTGAAATGTCCATCTTGATCTCCAGATCCTGAGGAACCAGATTTAATTGCAAAACCAGCACTGCTTTAAGGAGGAATTTAATTTTCACCAGAAGCTGTGAATGGGCTACAGTCAGGATAGACAACCGAATGAGTCGATGGGATACTGGATACCATACTGACATCATGCCCTCTGTATAAGGAAGGAGGGTGTCCTGGTTTGAGTTAGAACCAAACCAATTCTGTTCAGTGATTTTATTTTTCAGCTAAGTCTCTTGTAATCAACTGCACTTTCTGAAATTAACAGCATGTTTTTGTAGATAGTGTCTACTTCTAGCAGTGATAACGCTTGATGTTTAGAGTTACTACCAAGGATTGGTGTGCAGGTCGAGGCCACTGCTAACTCTTGTGTACCACATCAGGGGGTGCAGAAAGTGAAAGGCCACACCTGTGGGGGGGAGTGGCCAGGACATGTGACCCTAAACTGACCAATGAGTTATTCTCCACAGAGAGGTTGTGGAGTCTCCTTCTCTGGAGATATTCAAAACCCGCCCGGACGCGTTCTTGTGTGACCTGATCTAGCAGATCCTGCTCCGGCAGGAGGATTGGAGTAGATGATCTTTCAAGGCCCCTTCCAATCCCTAGCATTCTGTGATTCTGTGATTCCATCCCATATATGTCATGTTCAGTATAAAGCTGAAAGATCACAAGGATCTTGTTTTTTCCCTTCCCTTCTGCCTTCTTTCTTCTTCACCCTTTTCGTCAAGGGCTGGCATCCTAGGAGGACCCCACTCATTCTGTCTTTGATCCCGATTCATGTGTTTCTGAACCCAGCTTTTGAACCTGGTTTTAACCATAGACTTCATTTATGATCAAGCCTCACACAGTAAGGTCATCTCTGCAGCAGCTTAAATCAAAATAATAGTTTCCAATTAATTAATCCATTTTCATGCTGTTACGCATTTTTACTTAGTAAATTATCTTACTTATGCACTCAAACTCATTCTAGTTACTATTACTATACAAATGACATCTAAGTGTTCATGTCCCATATTATCAAATGTTAGATATGATTATTTCGATGTCATTCTCATACAATAACATAGGCTATGTTAATTTTGTTAACCCGATGGACAAAAGAAATCTTGCTTAGTCTACTGTTTATTTTATTGTTAAGTAGCCATCACTTCCGTGACACAGCTACATTAACTAGAATTTCTGATCTTTAGACATACACAGCATTGCTTTAACTTAAAATAATAATATCAAGTTCAACATAATGGTAAGCACCACAATAGGCTAAATGTTAGAATAAAAATGCCTAACATTTGTCTGGATGACTATACATATACCTGTGGCTTTGTAACTATTATGTGTTCTCCTCTTTTCTGGTGCTACTGAAGTTCAGAACCATTTTAGGAATCTATGTCCAAAACCTTGATTCAAAATGTTCTATCATAAAAATGTGAGTCTCAACAGTAATGTGCAAGCCTACCAGTGGTCAAAGCTCTGACAGTTATGTATGGTCGCCTTTAACCCATCTAACAAAAGTGCTTTACAGAGCCACTGAAACAGAAAGGAAGGGTTTTTCTGCTGTTCTAGATACAGCATCATGGGTGAAGTGGCTCTTTTTAAAGATGGCACCACTAATCAATAAGAACAGATGTGGCAGGTACAGCCTCTCCAACAGACAAAACAGGGTGTGCCAGAACAGTTTGCAACAAACTGCACCTCAGGGTGATTAACTGGCACCTCAAGGTCTAGACCCTTGGCCTGTTTTGTGTGGGCTTACCCCCTCAGCCAATTAGGATGACCACAGTGCACCCTCACCTAGGGTACAGGCGGTAAGGGACACCAGCTGCTGCACTGGTGGACCCCGACCACCTCAGACAGCTCATTAAAGGGCTACTGTGAAGGGGGGACATGTAGCTCTATGCCTGGACATGTAGCCCTAGGCCTTTTTAAAATTTAACTATAATGCCACTTAGCTAGTTTAGCAAGGCAAAGCCTTGCAAAATCCAATCACAATGCTCATTGAAATTGATTATTGAAGCAAAGCCCTAGCAAGTTCCAATCACAATGCTCACTGAAATTGATTATTGAAGCAAAGTGCTACAAGTAGCTATAGGGAACCCAATGTGTCAAGAACGAAGACATATGAGAAGCAACTGTTCTGCACAGACTAGAGGTAGGCCAGAGCCCCAGGGAGTCTGCGTGAAACTTGGTGGTGAAAAGGGCAAGACCGAGGAAGAGTGTTTACTTCAACACAAGATGGCAGGTCGACCACCAGAAGACCACCACCACAACACACTGCGCAGGTACAAGGAGGAGGAGACCTAATTACCATATGAGGCGGGGATAGATGACGTATGTGTCTAGGCATATTGGGCAATCTAATGAATATGTCATTGATTTACCGCTTATAAACTGTGTTGGTTTAGTAAGAG
>VZZY01024559.1:0-68813 GCA_013400335.1 Eurystomus gularis | reverse complement strand
GGTTTTTTCCCCCTCACTCTATTATTTCACTTCTTCTTTAAACCAAATTGAATACTATGTCCTAGCAATTTGAAAATTCGAGTAACACTTCTTTCCTGCAAAGTCAATAAAACTCAAGTGAATATTGTACTTTTAATGCCACTTTATAAATTATTCTTTGGGGTCTATATTATAATTCCAAACATCCCAAGTATAGTTTTCTAGGTGCATTTAAGATTATATTAGTTGTTGTTGTTTCAGAAAATAATTAATTAGTTAATCTGGTAAAAAGTCTTCGTCTTATGGAGTTAAATAGAATTGGACAGATCTTCAGTTTATATAAATGCTTTTCATTCCAAAGAAGTTATGTTATGCTACTTGTAGTTTAACTTTATGAAAAAATAATCTAAAATTTTCTCCAAATATTTTCAAAGATTCTGTGTGGTTCAAACCTTGGAAACAATATGTGCATCACTCAACATAAAAGCTCTGACGGACAGAGAAGCGTGTTGATTGCAGACTTTGCTCTTCAACTTGCAGTTCTACATCTTTGATGAGCGATCTGTTGATTTGCCAACAGAAGTGCAACTAAAATGCAACAGTTCAACACACAGCCATCTTTACTTAATTTCAAGCTTTTTAATTGAATGTCAGTCAATTACACAGTTATAATCCATATCTTATTACAAAGTACTATACACGTGCATTTTAAATAGCACATTTTCTTGACTTAAACCATTTTCCTTTTTAGAAAGCATTGCAACTAAGCAATCAGTTGTGATTATGGTAACAGCCACAAAGCATTACTTAATGTGATTATTTAATTGTAAATTTAAAAATACCCTAACAGCTCCTCCTATCTTATTTTCTATTAAACTACCATTTCCCAATATTAAATACTTTTCCAGGCTGAAGTATTTCTCACCTTCTCACATAAATAAGACTTTTTAATGTAACTTGTCATAGGATTTGAGTATTTTCCAAAATCTAATTAGACTCACAGTAGCTTAGCAATCTCATTTACTCTAAACCTCATCTTTTCCCCCTTGATCCATGTTCTATTTTCTTCTCAGCTGCTTTGTGTAGTGACTATGAGGATACTAATTTGAAGTGAGTTTTCAGCCTTGTTCTGAAAGCTGAGAGAACTGTGGTCAATCTAATATCCTCTGACAGGGAATCTGAAATCTTTTGTTCTGTTTATTGAATTAGCCTGTATTCTGCCCCCATGAGCTTTGTTTTTCAGATTGATAGATTCATGATTAATACAAAAAAGAGCAACTTAAGATGACAATCTCCTCACAGAGAAATATGCTCTATAGTATGTGGGAAAAACATTTCTTAGTGGACTTTCACATTTAGGACAGAGACAACATCTTTGGCCTGGCAATTTTAAAATATACCAATAATCAGAGTTTGTTGTACTTATACTGAAGTAATTCATTCAGGCAGTTTTCAGTGAAAAAAAAAACAGGAACTAATAATAATACAATGGGCTAGGATACAGCTTTAAAGTCAGTCTCAGGTGGAAGGAGGCTTTTTTCAATTTTTGAACTATTCAATCTATGACTGAATGCCAAGTGCTCTAAATGGACTGCTTTGATGGTGTGGTTAGCTTGAGGTGATAGGTTGGAAGATGACAGCTTTAGCAAAATTTAACAGAATATTCTCTTCTTCTCACGTTGTTTTCTGTCTTGATGGAATCTGAATTTGTATAACTGCTCTACCCTAAGAGCTGATTCCCGTGAGACACCGGGAAAGGTGAAAGCTGAGAATGTTACACACGTTAAAGATTAAATAGACAGCATGATAGAACTATTAACTTCAGAGATCATGGACTCTCACAAGTATTCCCCAAAGAAAAATATTCCTGCCAGTGTAGGTGTTTATATTAGGGATGTTTATCAAAAGAATTTTTGAGAAAGTCTTCAGAACAGTAGAATTAAAAGGAAAAATAAAATTATATAAACATTATATGCTTTCCTTAGATTTTCCTTGTTTTCACAGACTAATTAAGGAATGAGGGGATTATGGTTCTCTTAGAGAATCAAATACAAAATTATTTTGATGTCTTTTACTATTGAGCAGGCACTATGAAACATTAAGGAATTGGTGTCCATGTTACATTTTTTCTGCTTTATGGAATATTTGAGGTGTGTGTACAACATCCCAGTATTTGTTTGTAATAGTCAATTTAAACTGTTTTAGGGAACATACGTGTTATATATAAAATACTTAAAGTTCCAGCTGAATAAACACTCATGTTTCCCATCAACTTCAAAGGTCTACAAATAAACTTTGTGTACAATTTAAAGTGAAAAATGTGTATTGCATGGATCCGACCTTTTAAATTTAAAATTCTATTATGCCTTATCTCAATAATATACATTTTATCTTTCTGTATTAAATAATTGTAGGTGGAGGAATGAAGAGCCTTATACATAATATTTCTCCACAGTATATATTCATGGACCTTCAGGTTTTATTATCAACACATTGTACCAAGTTCATGTGTCATGAACCCAGAAGCATTTCAGAATGTTCTGGAAGAGAAATACTGAGTTTAATATAGGATATGTATAGTTGGAGAGGGGTTTTTAGATAAAATTGAATTAAATTCTTAAAGTATTATTTTTTGATCATGTTTTTATCAACTATAGCTAAAATGCAGTCTTAAATTGTTAAATGAAAAACTTAAGCTTCTGAATGCAAGCACACTCACTTGCTGCAGGTACTCATTTAGAAATAAACCAGCATGAATTAAAACCATATAAGTCTGACATATGCAACTGTTAAAATGAAATTGTGGTGGATATTGCTGATGATGCTGAATTCAAAAGAATGTATTTTTTTCTTTGTTAAAGGAATGTAATTTCCTTCAAAATAAACTGCATGGCGCTAATCCTTCTGAAAGTAAATGGACAGATTTTGGAAATATGCTCTCAGAGAGAAGAATGATTGTATTCTGCTTTACATTAATATAAAAACAATTTCACTATGTGAGGAAAAAGTTAATCCACACTCCTATTAACACTTCACCCATGAAAATCAAATCATAGCATTTGATCTTGCTCTCACTGAATTCAGTGTATTGAATTTAATAGAAAGACAGCCTCATCACAGCTAAGTCCAGCACCGGCCCTGCTGCTCTAATTAGACTTTAGCAATATTAGTTTCTTTTTTCCCTCATCTTTTTACTTCATTTCCCTTGACTGGAGTGCAATTTCACCAAAATGTAGTAGACTAATCATTAACTGGCAGCAGCATATAGACTGAAACAATCGCAACAGTAGAATACTAGGAATTTATAGAAGCATAACCGTTTCTTCTGCTGAGTGTGATAATTGTTTTTCTGCTCATTTACATCCAAAAGTAATTAAACTCTACAACAAAAGTATGTACTGTAGTGTTGGTGCAAAGTCTGCTGTTTGGAGGTTATGCAGAGATTTCATGAAAACATCACGGTGGGAACTGTCGTTCATTTGCATTGTCACTTCCTAAAAATTTGCAGAAACATACCCTTGAAAGAATTAGGTCACACAAAATGTGGCCTAAGGGCTTCTCCTTTCTGTTTTCCCCAGTGGAGGTCTGAAGCTGATGCGATAAAAACTGTTCTACATCAGTAATTTTTTGAGTTTATGTTTCCTGAAAANTCTACATCAGTAATTTTTTGAGTTTATTTTTCCTGAAAAATGTATTTGGCTAATGGAAATAAACCATATTTATCATTCAGTGGGAAAATTTCCTTGTCTTTCCTTCCAGATCTGGTTTCTCGATACAAATGCAGTAGTGTTGCAATGTACATAAAGGTGTATAATAAATGTTGCAACTGTAAGATCTTCTGAATCTTCTTCAGATGGTTGTAAAGTAGTGCATTAAAAATGCATGTCGCAGTAATGTAAGAAAATTATTACAGTAAACTTTGCTTTCCCTGGATGTTACAACTTACATATAAATAAATACAACTTCAAAGCTGAGAAATTTTCTTTCTCATGACATTTCTTACCAAAGTCTCACAGTGTTTCATGGTCACGTATGCCTTTTCCTGTTAGAGGGGTAATGGATAGCTGTTGTTTTCTTGTACTTGTGGTACTGTGAAAAAAAAGTTATTCATTTTTTTGTATTGAAAATAAGCTAATTAATCACTGTAGTGGGCAGAGAAAAGCTAACTCCCTCTCTCATTTAGTCTTCTGAAACTCATTGATTTGCATGGTGAGGCATTAATGCAGCTGAGAGCAGTATTAGGCCCTTCATTTCTTAATACTTTGTACATCTTGCCTTACTTGCTTGCTTATTTAGTTAGGAAATGCTTTGATATAAATAAATACACTTCAGTTCTTATTTTGCAATCACTTACGCACTTGCCTGACAGTTTCCTGAACCAGACGTATATCTGCTTGTAGTACCATGAACTGCATTTTATATAGAATGAGGTTTATCTTATTGATAAATTGTGCATTGATTTTGATTAATTTCATTTTCAAGCTTCTAATACACATACTGAAATATTTTCTTTTCTTTGGTTCCCTTTATTTTCTCCTTATTTTTTTCCAGAATTATTTGGGTTTATTGTTGTTAATATCTTCCTTAAGCTTACAATGTTACAGATTATTATGCTAACATCCAATTTATGTTTATCAGCTTTGCCTTGTGGTCATGGAAGTTTTTCTTTAATATTTGGAAGGACCTTTTGTGAGTGCAACACAGAAAGGTCGTCTTTATGTAATTTCTATCGATTGTGCAGCACAGTAATATTTTTAATTGTTACTGCAATATAAATAAATAAAAAGACAAGGAATAAGCTTGTATCACTTTTAGATCATTTATTTCATCTATAAAAACATAAACAGCCACAAATAAATGAAGATAGATGCAGAATAACCATCTGTTAGGAAGTTAGTTCAAGTCAAAACACTTAAAACTTGGCACTGTAGATGTATTCATGTAAATCTGTATTTAGGCATTTAAGTCTCTAGCCTCATGTACAGATGTTCTGATTCATTGCAGCCTTCATTTGGGAACGGGTAAAGGGCTCAGAATCGGCTCACTCAGGTAGCTGTCGAAAACTGGATTCAGCTGCTAAACTTTGTGTCTCTCTGAAAACATTGGCACTAGTTCAGAGTCTAACAAAAGGTCTGTCTTATAGCTTCTTCCTTGCCAAATCGTAAGCATAGTGGTCAAAAGAGCATCTCTGCATGAGTGGTTTGGTAATTCCGTGAAATCTCCCTGATCATTATAGTAATAGATTTAAAACATACAGGTTGAACAACACTGGACTTGTTTCCTGTTTCCTGGGAGGGTACTCCACCACTAGGTTTTCATACAACAAAAGCAGCCACTGCTGCCCTTGCTCATCTATTTTTCCTGCTGTCCTAAGAATACAAGACTTACAGGTCCAAGGTTACTCAGTTCTGCAAGTCTTTCCTCAACCTCAAATCCCGTAACTTTTAAACTTATTGTCCAAATTCAATCAAAATGGAAAAGTGTCTGAGTTTTTGGAAAAATGAGAATCTGAGTAGAGGGGAGAGATCCAAATTTATGCCTGTGGTGAGAGAAATGTTGCTAGGGTATACAACACATACAAGGTGTCAGAGCAGACCTTAGCTTATACTGCTTTTAGCTGGTAGAACTTGTGGAAAACTTGAATTATAATAATAAAGAAGTGTAGCACAAAAACAACACTCAACCAAGGGAAACAGGTATCATTACTCTCTTGTGGCACAAGCTGATTTTAAAGAAAGCATTCAATTTACCCAGAAGGAAGGGCAATAGATATCTAATCTCAGGAAAACTTCTGGGCTGTAGCTCCAGGGTGGATGCAAACACTTAAGTCTTAGAGAAAAACAAGATTTTAGACACTGTTCTGCTTGCTGTTCCCCGCTGGCTACCTCTGCGAGACTCACTGATCAGCCTTTCACTCACTTGGATACTGTTCTTGGGAAAGAAACTCCTACTTTATACTGTGAGGTGAGTCTAGTGCAGCTCTACTGATTCTCCTGCAGAGCCCCCATGACAAGTATTAAGTGTTGCAATTCCTAACTTGGTCTGAAAATTCCATTCTGATTGTAAGAGATTTATACCATGATATTGTCTCCTGCCCTGTGTCTCTAATTCTGCCTGGCTGTTTTCACCGTTGTCTTCCATGGATGTGCGAAGTCAAGTCAGTCTGTTACCTGAAAATTGTGAGTGCCATTATTGTTTCTCTCCTATAAAATCAAATTCTTATCTTATTGTACCATTTCCCCTACAGAAATAGAATCATAAACCCTAACCCCTGTTTAAGCCCATCTGTGCTGCTAGATATGGTTATATTACAATAGTGAGAATATGTAAATAAACTGATATTAGCCTGACTTCTTCCATGACTTCTGAGGATTGAGTGATGGTGGTTATAATCTCTGCCAGACAACTATCAGCAGTTTCAGGAGTTGTTGAGGCAGATAGCTGAGGCACTAGATCTGATAACAAGCATGTCTAAAGTGACTTACTTGACTCTTCAGCATTTTTTTGATATTAAGGAGAGAGGAAAACGTATGCCTCTCTAAAACAAGGCTATTACCAAACCAGCAAGGGATCTCTGGATGAGTCTATTTTTTATCCATAAGATTAAGAGGAAGGAAGACAATAGAAGAGGAGAGGTCTCAAGCACTGGGAGGCTGTTGGTACCTCTCCTCCCGTGGACTAGTAACTGCTTCAGTTCACCTCCTCTATCTTAAAAACTCAATACTTAAGTTGATAGCACACATTCCTGTAGGAGCCATATGTTTGTATTAATGAGGTTGACATTCCCTTCTAATCATTTCCCAAAGTAAATTTGTAAGTAGGTGTGATTCTTACTCAGAACTGTAAAGGAAAGTTATTGGATCCTAGCTACAGACCTGCAGATAAGCCTATCTGCCTTTTCACCTTGTTTTGCTGCAAAGTGACAGTGGAAACTCAATAGGCTCAGATATAACATGTCTATCAGTATTCAGTGTGATACTTAAATTATGCTATGGAATAACTGCTAATCCTTAATGTATGTATTTATATAAATTAGAACCTTTATGGAGCATACTTAAAATGAATTGGCCAAATTAATGTCCTTGGCTTTTGTTCCTCCACTTTCAGCCTTTGTCTTCTGCTCCTCCCAGGTCCACATTCTTGTCCCCAGGAGAAGAACTGTCTGTTTTACTCATCAGTCAAGCACCCAATAAACTTTAGCAGTGCTAGGACAAGTTATTCAGGAAGACCTTTCCAGATATCACCATTCAGTGATGAAATTTCTTGGTGACTCATGAAGAATTTTGCTCATATGAATTTATGGAGATAAAGAATCTATTATTCTTTTCCCTTAAAATAACATCTCCTAGTTTCCTTTGAAAGTTATCATTCTGCAGTAGCTGCTGTTGTCCAAAAATGCTCAGTAATATTTTTCTGAATCAGTTTTCTGTAACTCTTGAGGCAGTGCTTCCACCAATTCAGCACTGCAGCTGCAGGGTTGGATCAGAGACCTGTAAACTCACTGCAGCTGTTAGCATTAAACCATGTAGGAGGTGAAACAGCCACCTGTGGCCTGCTGGAGAGAGTCAACAAAGGAATCTTGTGAGGTATTACTTCTCCCTTTCCTCTGGAGGCTGACCCTATCCACTAAGCAATGAGCATTCCAGGAAAACGGCAGGAAAATACTACTTTTGAAATATGTCCCACTTAGATATTATTCATGCTCTCTTCCAAGTTATCTTTTCAATGTGTCCCAAATTTATCTAAAAAAATCCCCCTCATTACTTTCATTCATACGTATGGCCATTTCATTGTTATTAATATAAAGCTAGTTATAATGTGTGCATGTACTCTCAGATCGTCCAGGTGCGAGAAAACATATTTAAGTTGCCAAGGGAGAATTTTCTTGACAGCTTTTTACTTTTGTTCTTCATTATAATACATGAAAATGCAAACTTAAAAATATTCAAACACATTGTGCCCAGCCAAGCTATTTAACTGTTTTCTTGGCAAGAGAATTCAGCCATATCACTTACTTCTGTTGCTTCTTCCTCCCTGTCCAGACACGTGTGTGTGTGTGTGTGTGTATGAGAAGTTTTTCTTCTGAAGTTTAACAGTTGTAGGCTTGTCAGGCACCAGGGATGGAAGAGCTGGAAGATGCATGAGTTATTAATTAAAACTTAAGACTGCAATTACAAAATGTAGCATGCTTAGCTTCATGTTGGAGATCATAAGTGGTCATATTTGCCTTATAATGCCAGGATTGGCTAGAAAATAACAAATTACAAAATTACTGATCTTATGCCTTAAGGCTGTGGCACAGCAACATGTCAGGATAGCAAACACTCAAATGACAACTGCGAGGGAGATGAACTGACTGTAACTAGTGCACTGCCATCAGCCTATAGATACATGATATTTGCAGCAGTTTAGGACAAGCAAATACAAATTCACCTGAGAAGCAAAGATTCTTTTTCAAGCTTTACTGTTATTCAGTTCAACTGTTTTTGTAATGAAGTGAAATGGTATTAAGTATTACAAACTGAACTAGAAGTGCTGCATTGTTAGCAGTTGGATATTTTCTATGTGAAGACACCTGTACAGATATCATAAAGGAATTACCAGGGGTCCAATTTACCCTACCGAGCATGTCATGTATCCTGTTTGCACATGGAAAAGCCCTTTTTACTTGTGTGTATAGTCCCAGAATAGGTAAGTTGAAAGGCCTTTTTCAGTAAATATGTAAAAACGCGTATGAACTTAAGAGATCATATGCTTGTAGATGACTGCAGCTCTTTCTGTGCAAGCAATGTAAGAAATAGCAGCAATTTTTTCCTATACTCATACATGCCAACAGTAAAATTGTGTCATGGACACTGTAAGTCAGGAAAATATGCTCTCCTATAGCTAGGACCTACGATTGCTTTTTATTTTTTCAGAAAAGTACTATCTGACATGGGAAAAAAGATTCTGCATTAACAATTTTTACTGGAACACTATTATTTTCTTTAGATAATGAACAAAAATAATAAGGCATAATACAAGAAATATATTTTTTTTATATTAGAAATCATTTTCTCTTAAAATTTTGTAATATATGTGAATATTAGTTTTATCTCCAAAAAACTGCTAACGATTACGCATCCTATTGTTTTTATACACTCCTGTTGTGTGCAGTTACTTCTTCGTTACAAACAATTGTATCTAGGCATCACTAAAATGCTTGTGTTTTAATAACACTGCAATCCCTTTGTAGATAAAGCTAGGAATACATTTTAAAAAGCACAGCTGAGAGTCTATGATACCTATAGTGCCATAGTAAATAATGATTTTATATTGCATAGTAAAGGAAGTAACCTTATGAAAATTGCATAAGTGGTGAAACAAAAGGTTTTGCCGTGCATTGCAAGAGTGTGTCAGTCTGCTAAATCTCAGTAGGTGGTCTTGGTAGTGGATCAAGTTACTGGAAAAACGTGTCTTTGTACATAACCACTGATGTTTTCAATAGCTTTTTTAAATGTTAACTGCCATGGCAGTTCAGTTTCTTTCTGTTGTTTGGTTTTTTTTCTAATTCAGTGAAGTGGTTCTTCTCAGATAAATGAAAACAGCAGATAATGTAGGAGCTCACAGTATCAGCATGCTCCACTATTTGAGTCCCCATGGTCTTAATGGCAAGCTAGACAACTAAGCAGTTGTACCTGAGATGGCTGTCTTTAGTAACCATTGAGATGGGATACGCAGTTTCACAACATGTCACCCACCAACCTCCCTTTCACTGATTTATGTCAGGAGAAATACATGTTCAGAAAAATATATAGTTCCTTAGTTCATTCAATATCAGTAAAAGTTGCTAAAGGGTTCTCTGAATGAAGATATTTAAATGCTGATATTTAAAATAACATTTTAAATATTAGCTTCGGTCAGAACTAGATTTGAACAACTCAGTAAGCTATATTGGAGAACCCTCATATCCTCATTCCTCAAATCACTCGTCCTTAAGCTTACTGCTTAATAATTTAAAATTATACAAAAAGATGCACCAATTAAGTGTTTGGGGTGACCATCTGCTGTACTTTCTTTTTGTTCATCTGTAGTCTCATGGTAGTGATAGTATGTCCTCATTAAACTATGTACCACAGAATGCAGGAGCACCTTCTTCGCATATCAATGTACAGACTCTTCAGGCATCGCTTCAGAAGACTGAGGTGATATACAAGAAAAGTGCATTTCTATAACCTGAGATATTGGCCCTTTTGCACGTAACTTTATTTCCCAAAGGATTACAGCTTTCCTTATGAAACTGCCTTTGATGTGAGGAGGTCTCAGGTGTCAGAATGTTGAACTGGATGCTGCTGGGCCTCTTGCTTTCTTCATACTTTAGATTCTTTAGAATAACAGGTCAAGCAACGACAGGTACAGGTGTAATTTAGGAAGGAAGACGGGTGAGCATTTTCCAGCTAGAGTCACTAATGAAATAGTTCTTGTGCACTTATAGTTCTTCACTCTTAATGCAGGGAAAATGTTGGAAAAGATAAATAAAAGACAGTTTTGTGAGAGATTCCTAAACCTTTTTTTAAAAAATCAAAAACCCGTCTGTGTGGTGTATGTGCGGTTCCTATATTGATTTCAAAAGGCTTCATCTTCACAATTCAAAACAATTCAATTTCACAATTGAAAAGCTGTGAATCTGCAGAAACACCACACCTATGGGACACAACTTTCTTTTTTCTTTAAATGCTTTATATTCATGTAAGTAAAGAGTACACATTATAATACATTTTAGTTGTGAAAAAATGGCTTTTATCTGCTTGCTTGAAAAGCTGTTATAAATTCAAATGTACACTTTTCTTAATGTAAAATGAATAGCTGTTAACTAGCTTTTGACAAGCATTTATTTTTATGTCCTTCCTGTTCTTCATAAAAAGAATGCAAATTCGTATCTTGGGAAGGTTTGTTGTTTGTTTGTTTTGGGGTTTTTTGTTTATCAACCATATGCATTGATCTAACTGAATAAACTCAGAAAGAAGCAGTAATAAGATTACTCAATTCACTTTAAAAAACAGAAATATTTAAAAAATTTAAGTAGACACCAGAAGGAGATATACTGACCCGTATAGTACAGATATCTGAGGAAGCAGGCTGTTCTTTTCTGTCTGGCTTGAAAATAAAATAGTACATTCCAGTTTCAGTGCTAGCTGTCCTTTAAACTGCATAAATTCTGTCCTTGTTCCACAGCAATAGAACAAATTTTGGCAAACCCACAGATTCATAGCTTTCACCCCCTTGTCCCTTCTCAAATCACTGCTAAAACACCCTCAGATGACTTTGGGTTCTTGCTTATTTTGCTTCATTAGGGAACAGAAAGACTAGAAAACTGGCAACTTCAGGCATGTCCAGCAACTTAGATGCATATAAAACAACTTGCTCCCATAATTTTGATGGGAAATTTTTAATATATTGACCTATTTTTATATGGTTGCATTCCACTGATGATAAAGGGCTCACCCTTCTGTCACAAAGTTATGAAAGCAGTCACTGAATTCATTTAGCTGTCAATGAAATTTTTGATGGGCAAACGATACCAAATAGGACCCTTAAATGGTAATGCTTTTCAACAGTGAATTTAGACACAACAAACTCCATTGTCAGATATACCAACATCTCAACAGTTATTAACACAAAGTAATTAATTACTGAGCTTTTTACTTGTAAAGAAAAATCTCTGTCTTTCCCTCAAAAGCATTTTGGTTACCTAAAGAGATATCTTCCCAGACGGGAAGGAGGATGAATTGTCAAGCACCTTGAGTTTAAGTATAAACGAACTCAATGTTTAAAATTGGCTGTTGCAAGAATTACATTTCATACTGAAATTAGGGATCTTCAGCTTTTCACTTTGAATTACTTTTAAAAATAAATTATGTTTATTCCACATACAGAAAAAAAAAAATTTCCATGGTTCTGATTCTTTTTGCATTAATTGTGCTATATTTGGATGAGAAATTAGTATGACAAGCAAATGTATTTCGCGTTAATCCAGCAAGGCTATGCAGATTTTGCATACACAAACATGATTTCCAGATAAAAACGTGATTACTTTCTACCGGCTTATATACATCCAAAACAACTGGAAAAACATCAGATTCACATAAGTGGTGCAACTCTTGTTGCACTTTAAGCACAATTTGTGACCTAATGTTTTATTTTGCAACAGTAAACAGTGTACCAAGGCCACAGGGATCTCAGACTCTGGTTTCTGTTCCCTTGTTGAGCACGCTGTTTATCTAAGATTATTTAATACTACTTTGTTTGATACTGATCAGCAGCACAAACAGGCAAACTTCAAAGTCTGAATCCATTGGAGAAGTTTAAGTATTTAGAAAGGGAAAAAGTAAAATCATATTCTCATATTTTTTACCATAGACATAGATCTAATACACTTGCTAATACTATTTGTTACAAAATCTGTGATTTCTTTTTAATTTTTGTGCTTCTATTTAAAAAAAATTAAGTCTGGTCTTAGAATGGATTACATACGATATTGCTAAGATTTCCTGGAAATGGAAAACTGTGCCAACAGCTGCTGTCTTGGCTCATTTTCAGTTGGGTTTTTTGGTTTGTTGGTTTTGTTGTTTGTTTTGGTTTTTTTATACTGCAGCAATTTACAAGTAGTTACAGCTATCTCTAGTAGGCTTACATCATTAGTAAAACATCGTAAGTCAGTCAAATGTTTCCTTTCCAATCAGAGTACTTCCTCCACTTATTGAATTGTTGACTTTCTGAATAGTATTTATAGTAACAGCACTTACGTTTTAAAATAAATGATAATTTATGAAATAACTGAAAGCTAGCTGCATATGGAAGATAACTACAGAAAGATTCTGTGTTTTATGCTAAAGCAAAATACCTTCAATGAGAATTAAGAAAATCTTGGAAGCATTTTATTTAGATAGATAATACCTAGCTGATTTATACCAAAAGTATAAAATTGCTTTTTTCCTGAGACCTATCATGAGCAGAAATGTCTCTATATTAGTATTCTTTTTAAATTCCAAGCATACATGCTCTCTTCTTGGATTGAAATGTTCTTCTGCAATCTTAGCAGTACTGTTGCAGCGTAAAGTGATAAACACTCAGCACTGTGATGAAAAATAGAAGGAAGAGCCAAGTAAGGCAAGAGACAAGGAACTGTAAGTGTTGATAGTGTCAAAAAGTAGGTCTGTGCATAGTCAAAGATTTGGCCTCCTTAAACGACATCACTAGTTTCTGCTTCAATGTTTTAAAACTGCTTTGAGACATACATGTTAAATGTTTTAAAATTATATTTTCAAAGTTTCAAGTCAGGATGTTAATGAAATTTTATTAAATTTTCAGCTAAATCTGTGCCTCTTTCTTGAGTATATGATTTTAAAAAAAAGCATGTTATATGTGCAGGTTAGAATCTGTTACTATGCCAAAAGTTTAGGTTTCTTTGGTGTCAAAACAGCTAATAATTCTCTCTATGAAGTTTGTAACCAGCAAATCCTCTTTCATCAAATAACTTCTAATATGTGAGGAGTAGCACCTCCCTTCATCACATTTGAAATGGCTGATGAAAAACTCTGCCAGCTCAAGGGGATCTCTGCATCATTTCTTGTTCTGGGATTACTTTGTGCTGAGCAGCTTCAGGTATTTCACCCTGAGAAACCTGACCTAACTTTGAAAATGCAGCTGACTTTGAGCAGGGCATTTGGACCAGATGGCTCCAGAGGTTCCTTCCAACATAAATTAGCCTATGAGCTCCTCTTTCCAATGCTCTTGCTTTGGAACCAGCCTGCTTGCAGCCAGTTTGAAGTTCTGTGTGCACATAATCTAGACTTGCCCTAAGAAACATGTAAAAACTGATGTTCACATTGCCCTGAGCCTTCAGCAATGGAACACGGGGTTTTTTGTCTGGGTTAGTAACAAGCAGTAGTCATAACCTCCTCGTGGCTCTTCCTTTACCTGAGTGAAATGCATCGGCAATGTCCCTCCATTTCTTAGCAGAAAGGTTTTAAAGCCTTAGCCTGTGACTTTTCACAGACTTATTAAATGAACAGGGAGACCAAACTACCTCATCCTTCCTGCAGCTGATGATTTCAAAGCACAGTTCTGAGTCACAGTGAGAGGAGCGGTGCAAAGGAGCGCTCCTCCCTCCCATCACACTGACTCATCAGGGGCTTTCATTTTCCACTCTGGTCAGGAAGCCAACATCTTTTATGACAATTAAACTAATCGTAACAAGAGGACTTTGAAAAATTAATTAAGCTCTGAACTGTACCTGAGCAGTGAACATATGATGGGAACCCTGACACACATTCATGTGAGTCTATAGCTGAAATCAGCTTCCATTTATTTCTTGGTACTGATGCTGACTCCGGCGAGGAAAAAAGTCTTGAAATTTTCCACAAAATATTTCAATGATAGTTTTTAGTGCTTTAATGTATATTTTTCTGTGATAGACTTTTCTGCAGAAATACAGTTCCGTACTGAGAAGTATATCTGGACTTTACAATCCCAGTTTTTTGAAGTAAAAATCTTATTCAGTTAAGTGGTTAGTGTGCTGGATTACTGTAATCATTTTAATTGCTGAAAATACCTGTTGGTTGGACTAGGATGAACGAGCAGCTTAAATATTATTTTTACCATAGTTATATTTTACCGTGAATAGTACATCCATCACCTACAATATAAAGTCAAAAAGCATGATTTGTGACTGATCCCTTCCATGACCTGGAGCAAGTCACTTTACCTTTCAGTATCTCTGTTTCTCAAGATTCAAAAACAGAGGAATGATGCCTATCTTTCTAAGTAGCTTTATTGATTTGTGTACAAAAAAGAAATTCCGTTATACAAGAGCTCTCTGTTTATAAATAGTAGTAGTTTAAAAATTTCTGCTAGGATCCACTTGTTCCAAGACAGCAAGTTGAAATATGTATGCATATATATGCTCTCAAAAGTCCATCAGTAAAAAATAAAGGAATGGTCTTTGAGTTACAGTTTGGTTAAGAACATTGCTTAAGCTGGAGACATGGGGCTTCCTGCACTGTTTCTTCAGAAATCTCTTCTAAATATTATTCTGTCCTCCAACACTAAGTAGTCCTCAGATATTTAACGTCTGGGGAAATTTTAATATCCCAAGATCTATGACACCCCTACAAGAGCAGGTGTATGAAAACTCTGGTTTTCATTTGTGCTTTCCATAAAGCAGAACTTTGGGAGCAGCCACCACCAGGAATGACCTCTGGTATCTGTGAGATACAGAGAGGTACTTCGACATATTCAGGGGATTAAAAAACCCTCTGTTTGAGACCTGGCCTGCCTTGAAGTGAAATCTAATAAACTGAAAGAATGTCTCAGACACTTTCAGATGCTAACAAATGTCCGGAGATACGAATAGATCTGACTGAGCTTTAAGGGTTAGTTTACCTTTCTCGTCCAGTCCAGGACTTCAGAACTGCCCTATCAAGCTCTTAATGCACTGGGAGAAACTTGCTTGACCTTCTTTAATGCAAGACAATTTTATATTTGTAGAATTACCCTAGTGAAATTTTGAAATGAAATGAGATGGAACACAAATAACACTAGAATTTCTTTAATATCCTGAATCATGAATAGAAGCAGGTCTCGACTCAAATACAAACCATGTTTTAGAGCAAAATTCAATTCCCTGCCAAATGCTGAGTTCAGTCCCTGAGGGTCTGAGCAGAGTTTCCTCGGCTACAGCAGCTGGAATCAGCAGTGCTGACGGCAGGGCAGGGAGTGCCACTCGTGGGCTTCATGTGCTGGGTGATTTCACCAGCTAGCGCAGGTCTTGACAGGTGCAAAGCCTTTCCCTTCACTCTTAAGGACCATAAAACCCTCGGTGCATGATTTAGGAGGCTGGGAACTAACTTTTTGATCCAGAAAGGTAAATGAGATCTTTTCCTGACTGTAATCCTCTAGATCTGTTAGTATTGCTTCAACGTGTTTATTCTAAACACAGAAATAACATTTGCTCTGAAAAGAGTTCTTGATGCATGCTGAATTTGCCAGACGTTTCACTTTGAGACAAAGATATGACAAATGTGCTTCCTAGCATTTTCGTGTTGATTTATTCTCCCTCACAAAGGACAACTTCATAAAGAGCTTGAATCAGATCCATGTTCACGCTTTACATATGCAACATTTCTGTGGCTGACAAAGTTGGCTTCTCATGCAAACTATCTTGGAAATAGAGTCAAACCAGAGAAGGGCATGCTGAGACCACTATACTTCAGTAGCTATTTTTTTCCAACTAATGATCGTTATTATTATGACTAGATAGTTACCCTTAGGTGCATTGGGCAGATCATTCTGACTCATCTGTTTAGTGGATGTTGTCCTGTTGGGTTAATGATTATCCTTTTTGTCAGAAAGATTTGTTAATTCTTGTAACTGCATAGGATAGCTATTTTAGTACTTACCAAGTGACCTTGATGCTGACATAACCTTTCTAGTGTTGTTGGATGTAGCTTGTGTCATGACATTAACGTGAATTATGTCTGTCTTGAGGATACAAGCCTTCATATAGCACAGATGGTCTGCAGGAAAAAAAAAGAAAAGTAATGACAGTCTGCACATCACACATTCACTCTTTCCTTGTAGACTATTTCCTTTATCATTGCCTCATTCTCTTAGGCACCTTTTAATCAAGCATCTAAGGCATCATTTATTGTACAGACTGTGCTCTATAATAAAGATTGTAACACAGGATTCTGGAAAGTACCTCTGCTACCAGTATTATCACGATGTCTTGTTGGCCCCCTCCAAACTTGCTTAGCAGTATATCACCATTACTTCCAGAGGTTTTTTTTTTACTACTTCTTTGAGAGAACGATGAAAGCTGTGTAAGCTCATTAGCAGAGCATGTGTGTAGGCTTAAAATTACAGATAATAGACAAATGGTTGGAAAGTCAGTAATTCCTTTACATATTTGCCAAGACTTAGGTCAAGGTTCAGGGTTTCTTTTGCTCAAACTGCTGAAATCAGAAATACCTTCAGGTGTGCTGGAGAGTGCTGGCAATGCACATGCAACACAGGTTCATCTCAGTTGTTTTCGCAAGAGCAAACCATGTTTAGTCTAAATTGCACTCATTTGTGATGTGCCTTTTCTTTTTATAAACTAATCCTTTAATTTAATACCTCTTAGTGTTTTCTATGCAGTGTCATAATCGATTATTTTGAACATATTTAATTCACTGTAGTAAATTTTGATATCATAACCTTGGCTTCTCCTGTTAGTGAAATAAATAGTTAATATATAGGAAATTATTTGTGTCCTTAAGAGTCATCATCACAAAAGAACACTGCCTTTCCTCTCAGAAGCCCAGTACTTGTATGTCACGTCTGTATTTCTGTAAACTCTTTACAAAAAGCAAAGTGACACAAATGTGTGTAATGAGTTTGAAAAACTGATATATACATAATTATCTTGGAGTGCAATCAGAGATTTTACAGGAAAATTCTGTAAAATATCTGTGTTCAGCTCTTTCTTCATGAGCATGGTTCTTCAGTTTTTTCTGGCAACAAAGTCACAAACTTTAAATACAGATCCTTGGGCTGAGATCCAGGAGAAGACGTGAGGATGGGTGCAGTTGTACATCAGTACCCCATTGGCCTAGGGATGTGGAGGCAGTGGTGGGAGCAAAATCCACCCTTGCACGTGTGCCATGTTTCTAATGTGAGAGGCAGGCACTACCTGAGAAGTTGGTTGTGTTATCTTGACAAATGTGTCCTTTGCTGACTGACTGAGAGTATCAATAAGCAAGCAGTGCTATCTGAAATGTCAAATCTATGATACGGGCACATTTCCACCGCTGCCCGGAGAGAGACCACTGGCTGATTGTGTGTGGACTACTCGACAGCCATGTGACAGCTGCTCCACCTGGCCACTACACCAAACCTGAGCTGATTATGTTACGCTCCTGCCAAATTATTTTTTATATATGTCTTGGAACATACCCATGTTAAGGTAGATTTCAAAATATTTTTTTAAATCAAAATGAAATATATTTTCATCCTTTAAATCTCTCAGCATAATTGCAGGTGAAATTGTTTCTTATTCTTGTATTTTTTTTGTTCTAACAGTTGTTGCCACTGATTTTTTTTTAAAGATTTATGTTCTGTATGTATGAATATGTATCTCCCTTGCTAGTCTATGTTAGAGAAAGCAGCAATAAATCTTATTGCATCCAGGGGCTGCAATAATTTGTCATTTTAACATTGACTTAAGTTTACATATTTTTCAGGGAGAAGAAATTCAGTGAGTACCATGTTATGCTCCAAATACCTCCTTTAGGCCACATGACATCCCCTCTGTCAGAAAAAACATAAGTGGGTGAATATGATGCCTAACATGGCACAATCCTAAAACAATACCTATTTAAGATTTCAGACCGTAACAAGTCTAGCTTAAGTCATATTTTGTGGATAAGCATTTATGCATCTGGCAGTAGAATTTTGTCCTAATAAGCAATATTAGAAATAAAGAAGTAATGTTCTTAAGATAATCTCATTAAAGAATGTGTTTTCTTTATTTTTATTAGGATTTTCACTCAGATACTGAAGTAATGCATACATAAACAAATTTTGAAGGCATACAAAGTCAGAGCCTGAGTAGAGCCTTAAAGAGATGTCAAAACCATCCTGTTTGCAAATTCAGCCCTGTTTCTGGTCACAGAGCAAAGTTTCTCATAGAGGCACAGTGACTGACCAGCAATTGCAATTTCTTATGTCATTATTTCAAAGCATAATGGTAAATTTAATATAATTCTTGGGGTTTTTTTTGTTTGTTTTGTTTTATTAACCAGTTAATTCAGGCGATGGGATAGACTACAGCCAGCAGAAGCGTGAAAATGTTGGAGATCTGATTCAAGAGACACTGGAAGCCTTTGAACGCTGTGGTGGAGAGAATGCTTACATAAACATAAAATACATGATCCCTACTTATCAGTCGTGCATATTAAACTGACTTGTATCAAACGGGATGATTCTATTTGTGTTCTAAAAAAACTGTATCTGACTCTGTATGGCATCTTGTTAGTCATGCTTTTTTTCTCTACAGCTGGTAAAATAGTGGCTTCTGGGGCGTTAGAGTGTTAGCACTATTGTGAGCAAGGCTTTCCAATACATAAATAGTGCCTGTTCCTTTGATTACAATGGTGTACTGTGCTTGTTTGTTCCCTGAAAGAATCGCTCCTTTATAACAGAGCTGACTCGAGCAGGAATCTGAGTTAAACCTTCACTTGTATAGACAATAAAACTATAATTTTCATACGCAATTCAGCAATTGCTGTTCTGTGTCCGCTTGCCCTGAGGGTGATGTCAGAGGCTGTAACAAGAAGAGTTTATGCTGACTGCTTAATAGGTGTTTGTCATGGAAGAGAAACACCAGTTCAGCAATGCCTCTCTAGCAGCTGTGCCGAATAATGTGCACTGACATACAATAAAACTGTTGAATGTATATACCAATTACAGCAGAAAAATGTATATGGTCCATTATAAAGCACTGACATTAAATTAATTCGTGTTTCTTACACACTCCTGATCTCAGCTTCCAGGTGTTTACCTTTTCATGGAACTTGGATTCCTCTTGGTAAACATCAGGTACAACCACAGTTTTGAAGAAATGAAGCCCAGAAAACACGTCAATAAATCAGATGGAAGATATAGCATATAACAGTGTCCCTAACGACACTGTTAATCTGGATAAACACAGAATATACACATATTTTTAAAGGGTGATGGGTATTTTTTGTAACTGCAAGGTTGCTATTGCTTGTCTGGTATTATTATGGTATATGTGCGTACAAATCATGTAACTATTGTTACAGGAATTGCTTACAATTTCCATTTGGTTAGTTTCTCCCTGCATACCCACAACACAGAATTGATATAATCATGGATTTAAGCAAGGCTATTGAGATAGACTTTATTGCTTTTTAAGCATTTCTATGGAATAAACCGAAGAAAAAAAACCCCTTTTTACAATTCTCAAGGACAACCATTTCAAAATATCAAGTCAGCTCAAAACAAAACAGGAGCTATGAGCTTTGTCTAAAAAGCATGGGATTTTTGAAAGTACAGACTTTGGGCTCATTTTGCTTTTATTCTGGTTTCTGGAAGCTCTTTAAATATATGCAAGTTGCACTTTCAAGCGTTTCTCTGTAACTGTTAGAGCTTAAAATGCACTCTTTGGTGTTAGACGCATGAGACTTTTTCCAAGTGCTTATCCCTATCCATATTCACACCCTGCAAGGCTTGCCTGTGTGAGAGACACAGCCTCTGCGCTGCCCTGTTCTCTTGGGTGTGTACTGGAACCGTGGGGAGCACTTTCCCACCTGCTGAAACGTTGCGCTGGATCTGTCATTAGTCTGACATTAGACTTGCCTTTTTAAGTTCTGGGGGATCTTCAGCCTGAGGATTTTTTTTCCTTTACTTTCTTCTCTTTCCTGTAATTGAAAAAACGTTAAGAGGAAGACTTTTACTCTTTCTGCCTCTGAAGAACTGCAGCATCAAGAAATGCCACCAGCCACGAGCACTTAGAAGTCCCCAGTTTAGGCATAGCTGCTGCAGGTGTGCCTTCTTCCTAGGCTCTGGAGACCTTTCTTTCCTATTTGGTTTTTGGTTCTTTCTGAGTGAGGGATGAGCACATCCAATACGCTGCCTCAAATCTAAGGTATCTGTAAAATTTTCACCTCGTGGTGAGAAAGGAAGGTGAAGCCTGGCTGTAGGCCCATGTCTTGGGAAACTCAAGACTTCACCTTCAAACCTTGCAGCACAGAGTCTAGCAGGATACTACAGCCGGGGCTAAGGCCACATCTTCTCCTCCAAATATTACTTTCTACACAGCCACCCTGGCACTACCTGCTCAGCCTTTGCTTACAGTTTATCCCTCTGTTTCCCCTCAGCAGACCCCTGTCCTGCCTTGTCCCTTGCAGCAACGAGCCATACTTTTTCATTTGCTGGCACGTCTGAGTTTGGTTACCGTAGCATTGCAGGTTTCCCATGAGTACAAAGTGTGCTGGAGGACTGCTGCTTGGACGGAGCTAAGTTATTCAGCTGAGAAACAAATCAAGCCCTTCATAAAAGGAGTAATCCCAGGCCACCTTTCACTCCTTAGCTATTTGTATTCTGTCCTTAAGAGAAAGCCCAGCAATGCTCATTGCCTGAGATCAAAAAACTGTTCAATGGCTGGCTTCAGTTCCCCCGCTGCTGGGCTCCAGCCACAGAGCTGCTCACAGACGGACAGTACAGGATGGAGCTCTCATCCCAGGGATTTCCCCATCCCATCACCCCTCTGCATCCTGGCAATGCTGCTGAGGATGAGGTGAAGTTCCAGGATCCTCACCAGCTTTGTAACTCTATTTCCTTACTCTTTTTGCATCCCCTCACCTTTAGCTGAACTAGGAGAAGACTACTGACTGACAAAGGAACACCACGGGAAGTGGGTACTTCGTGCAGCTGCAAACTTGCCCAGACCTGATCCCCTCAGCTCTGTGCTCTTGCTTGAAGATTTCTTTCACAAGACATTGCTTCAACAAGGGGTGACCTTATTGCATAGCATAAGGGCAATAGAGGTCATGCCTATTCACATCAGGAAAA
Organism: Eurystomus gularis; assembly: GCA_013400335.1. Taxonomy (NCBI): domain Eukaryota; kingdom Metazoa; phylum Chordata; class Aves; order Coraciiformes; family Coraciidae; genus Eurystomus; species Eurystomus gularis. Next base: position 47,216 of record VZZY01024559.1, on the reverse strand, counting down.
ATAGGTTTTACACCAAAGTGCTTTTACTTGCATGTTCAGGATGGGAACATTATCCTCTATCAGACTGTTTCTATGACTGGGCCATTGCTTTAAAAGTGAACATTCTCCCATAACCTTATTAATCCTAGGAGCTGGACTGATAAAAAGAAGCATGATAAAAACCACAGGCTGGTAATTTAGGAATACTGAGAATAAAACTATTTTGAGATGTCATTTTACTAAGTCAAACTGTAGGCTTGCCAACCTTGTCAGTGTCCCTTTAAGCATGATCAGCAGCATATTTATAGGCAATTACAGCACAGCTCAGAGCCCTTTGTAAAGCATAAGATCAAGGACCCAGGTGCTTAAGCATATGAGTAATTCTATGTCATTCAATACACTGCTTAGCTATTTTACTACGTTCAAAAAATGGAATTGTGGTTAAAAAATAGTAACTGCTTCTCTTTTCACTAGATCATTTTGTGGTCACTGACACTGGGGGCAAGCCAATCAACAGTTTCTAATTGTAATCAATTAACAGGCACTCTGGAACAGGTGTTTCAAGGGGTATAAATTACACACAGCACCATTAAAGGTAACATGGCTCTACAGAATTGGTGTGGTTTGTGCCTTCCTCTGAGGTCTGCTGTTGCTTTTTAGCTCTCCAGCCACTGCAAGGTAAGTAGCATCAGTACAGAACCCTGTGGATGGTTAAGTATTAAGCACTGGTTTTTTTTGAAGCTTAATGTTTGAGATGTCTCCAGTTTGTCTTAATAAATATGTTAGGTTGGCTGGTAGTAGTTTAGCTTCAAGAATAAAAAGCATATGCTGATATCAGGAAAAAAAATACCTCTCTGGCCTTGTGTGTCTTGCATAATCATCAAAGCAGGAATAAAATGAGATCTTTTCAATGATTCCTCCCCAAAACTGTGTAAGGAAACTCTATACCAGGTGTCAGAGTTTTGGCAACTCTGGCATTTTGTGAATACTGGTGGTGCTGTAAAGTAGTTGCTGTGCAAGCTGTGGAGCCACTGAATGGTACAACTTGTCTATGTGAAGCTGAGCAGGGGCAGAGGTGGCTGTGGCTCCTGTCCAGCTTGGGCCAGGGCTCGCCATGGGCTCCTTGTGGAGGGGCAGAGCCTGGCAGAGGACGTGGCAAGCTGCTGCCAGAGCTGGCAGTGGGAACCTGGAGCCAGGCTTCTTGCTGGTAGCTTTCCAGTGTTTCAAAGAGACAGACTGACAAAAGGAGTTTGAAAAAGGCCTCCCAGGAGTCAAATACAAAGGGCCTATGGGAAGCTGTAAGTGGGAGGGAAGGTATGGGACCCTGGCTGGGCGGGTGTCTATGTGTGGGGCTCAGGGAGGTGTAGCTGCAGCCAAGCAGGGCAAAAATAAAAAGTTAAAGCAGACACTATGTGTTTTCCTAATCCTGTCTGGAGACCCTCTGGCTTCCAGAAAAGCATTCTCCAGTCTGAGGGGCTCTGCAGGCAGTGGGGCAGTTCACATTTTTCCACTCATCTGTAACATCCTGTGTTTTCTGCTTTAAATAAAAGCAGCGATGTTTGCAGGAACTCTGTACAAAGCCTGTCTGCTTGCAACCCGCTTGGAGCTGCTTTGTGCCTCCTGGAGACCGGGAGAGGAAGGTTCATGCCCTGGCAGGACAAGAAGTTCCCTGCACTGGCCCCATAATCCTTCCGGCGTGTGAGGGGAGGGAAGGGGAATGTGTGTGGTGGGGCATATCTTAGCTGTGCTTGCTCTTTCCTGTTGTAGTCTGTGGGGTTCCTCACTGAGAACTCTCACCTCCTTAGGACAGTGTGTCCAGAGGGAGGAACGTGTGTCCCAGCAGCTCTGGGGTGGTGGGTACCCTCTGGCATGGCTTCTGGTGAGGTAGGTAGAAGTCTGCTTGAGCTGAGTGGGCCAATCTGCAGCTTCGGGGAGGAAAATGTATGTTTCTTGTAAAGCTGGGAGTCAGCTGTGTGCTGGGTGTCCTTTCTGTGATGCCAGTTTGGGTGTTTATTCCACAAATCAATAAATACTTAATTCTTTTCAAACACTCAGGAGCGAGCTGGGGAGCTACTGAGCTGCACAGCCCTCGCAGGTCACTTGGTCCAGCTGTAGTCTCCATACGCTGGAGGCCATGAGTGGAGCGGGACTGTGTGGTGACGCTCAGGTCAGCACACCCAGAGCCTGGTGATCATGCCACTCCTCTCTCGGAACTTCCCCATTAACAGCAGAAGCGTCTAATCTCAGCCACACCACTCTGAGGACGGCCAGCTGGGTGTCTGCCCCAAGTCCCTTTCATCCAGCAGAAAGGGAGGGTGAAGGGGATCGCTGCCCAGACTCCTGCCAACAAAGTCCCTGACATGGAGCAAAAGCCTCAAGCTATGGAAGAATGGGCGTCTTTGTGAGGCAGGAAGCACAGGGCATAGCTGTGCTGGTATGGCTGTAGTCAGGGGCCCTTTTGGGACTGCACCCTCTCCGATGCTGCTGGCCCTGTGGGTGCCCACGTGCACAGGAGTTCTCTGCAACTCTGAGTCTGCTGTGGTCTGCTGGCCATGGCTGCTGAGCGTGCTGGGTGGGAGCGGATGAAATGACAACTAATCCTGGTGCTTTACAACTGCTGAAAGAAATTAAATCCTAGCCTTCTTACTCTGCCTTCATGAGGGTGGGTTAAATGCGTTGAGGTAACAGGAGTAAAGGGGGCATCTAAATGGAGTATCATAGTGTTGGTCTTGTATGCCTATCTCAAGAAATGAGTATTATGTACCTCTACTTAATTAAATTATCTAGGCAATCTAAACTTCCTGTGCTCATCTACATCAGCACAATGTTTAGTTAGAAAAATAACTGAAGGTTAAGGCTGTTGAAGAGTGGAAGGGAAGCAGCTGCAAGCCAACTGGCTGCTTCAGTCTAATCCACACTGGTACAGTGGAAACATGTTGGTCTTGGGTCTAATCTCTGCACCTCTCACCAGTGTGGCCCTATGATACACAGCTTGGTAGAGATGAACTGATACCACCATACCTAATGTGATCACAGAAGTGCCTGGGTGCTTTTGGTGGCACAGCGCATATCCGTGTGCAGATATAAGTGTTACAGCCACTAGCGTACATAATGAGTGTAGCACTGTGCCTTCCATGGAGTCATGCTGACCTTGCATGAAATAGCATTGCTCTCTGATATGGGTGAAGTGACCAAAGATAGCTTGTGGACCGACTCCTCAAAAAAAAACATCAGAAAGCTTGAGGAGCTCCACATCACAAACACATTCTGTCCTTGACATGTACAACAGTGCTGGATGCTGAAGCTCACTGGGTATAGGCCAGACAAAATTAATATCTGACATGAAGCATTTACTTTGTGTTGCATGCTATTGCATTAATCCAGGAGACCTTGGCTTTAAATGTGTGGTCTGGATCATGTTTCATCTTCTGTTTTCTGGGTGTAATTCCTAAGCCTTTCTGTAAGGAGCAATTATGGAAAAGCGGCCCAGCTTGCCTAACTCCAGCCATAGAAGCAGAGAATGATACCTCTGCATCTCAAGCATTAGTCCCATTACTTCATTTTTGCATATTCTTGCTTCCTGCTTCTGTTGGATCCCTGCGGTGCTTTACAGAGCTGGAAGACAGAGAGAGCCGGGTGGACAGAAGGGCAACTGATGAGGAGGGACCAGCTATTCCAGCAAAGGCTTTTCCTTTGTGGTTTATGTTTTGGAAAATGTGAATTTTGGGGAACTTACGTCTCTTTCACCCTAGAGCTGCTCCCTGGGCAATAGCTGAGGCAAAACATTTCTGGAATAAGTCCTCCTGCATAATGCTGTGATGTATTGGAAGAAAAAATATCAGCTCTGCTGCAGGTGGGGGATGGGAGTGAGAGCAAATGGCAGGACTCTTGAGTGCTGAGAGGCTGCATTTGTGCAATTTGTCTTCCCTGATACTACCTGGGATTTTCTTGGTTTTTCTGTGAGGGAGATTTTCTAGGCTGTACTCATGCAAAGGGAGCTGTTGATGCTGCTGCTGTGGTCCCATATTCTGCAGTCATCTTCTCTTCCAGGCTCTACCATCTCTGCCTTAACTTGCCCACAGCAGCATCCTGTCTTGGTGGACTGGATGTCATCACCATCATAGCAAGGATGTCATCAGGCATCACAAAGCTGAACCTGCTCCTCCTGGCCAGCAGCACAATCTGCTGAACCCCTTTCCCTTTTTCCATAGGGGCCAACTCAGCTGCTGGCGGTGGTGTTGCCCAGGGTGGGAACAAGCCTACCCTCCGGCACATGCCTAGGCAAGAGACCCTGAGGCAGGTGGTCTGCAATTCCCTGCCTCTTTGGAAAGCAACAAAGTTCTCTGAGTAGGGGAAAAAAATATAGTACTTAGCAGAAACAGTGCTTTAAATCCACTACTGTGAGTCGAGGATTAAAAACCAGATCTCTTTCAAAATGCCCTCGGTGCAGGGAGGGACAATATTTGAGAGCCCTTGTTCAGCCCTACATTTCAGTGTGGGTTTTATTCCTCAGCTTTTCACTGGAAGAACTTCATGCCTGAAACTTTATTAACACTGAATCATTTATGTCTGTTACAAAGGAAGAAATTGCTACTGCAATGCCTCAAGTATCAAAGTAAAGAGAACATCTGCTCTAAACTTCTTGCATCCAATTATTGCTTGCTATGCATTATTACTTACTGGAGTAATGTGACTAAATTAAAGTTGGGCTTTTTTTCTTGTGCTTGCTTTTATGCATTGCTTTGGTATAAAATGAGTGGCTTGCTTAAAATCAACCTACAGCTAAAACTATGTCTGCATAGAGCTGGGCCCACGAGTACTTGCTGCAATTAAGGGCACAATTGGAGCATTCTGAAAGATTGCCTTTAAAGGGCCTTTTGTTCACTCCCCCATAGAGGCTGGGTGTACAAGCATGTAAAAATGCAACATTAAGGAAAAAACCTTCATGAAGAATTCTGTAGATGCGGAGCAATGTTTTCTGTAGCTCAGCAGCTGTCTGTATTCAAAAGCAGGGGGATGGCTCAAGTTGCGAGGGTGATGATAGTTTTGCTAGGAATCCCCCGCATCACAAGAATGTTTCTAACGAAGGAGGAAAAACCCACCACAAACATTCCAGGGTTGCGAACCTGCAAGCCACCCGTAACCAGCATCTGAGCTGCTCTGCAAAGACAATAGCAGCAAGTCCAGCTTCTTCTGCAGAAGGCAGAGAGAGTTAGCAGTTATTTTTCTTTTCCTTGCTTTCCAAAGTGCATGCAGTCTTACCAACAAACTTAACTGATTGGAGAAAAAAACCAAACAACCAACCAAACCTCCGGAAAATAAAGCTCTTGAGCTTGCATGCCTAGAAACCTTCTGCAGCGTCACGTGCATAGCAAAGGCCACATATCTCACAAAATACCACAACATTTCACAAAGGAGGTTTAAGAGCTCCAATTGAATAAAGCTTTCTCTGTGAAATATCTTTATGGATCTACAAAGCAGTTAAACCCTCCTTGGGAAAAAAATGTGTACATCTCTTACGGTGTGGTGGCAGCAGTGTAACTGCCACTGAGGCCTCATTAATAAGATTTTTTTTGTTTATCAGTAGAAGGAAAAAATAAATCCTCATCACAGAAGAGAAATTTAAACTACTAATTCCTGACCATTTTCTTTTAAATCTGACATATATGTATGTATATATAAACCCGTGTAACACTGTTCTGGCCTTCTCTTAAAGAAGTAGCAGGATGGATCCTGCTACTTAAAGCTGGTAATGATAATAACAGAACCTAAATAAACTTGATAAGACCATTTTCTATTGATAGTTTTGTTACTGACATAGTGCAGGATTGTTTTTTGTGGTCTGGGTTATAGCAGCTTTTAATTATAAGACAATTTGGGTACCATATGCAGTAAGCAAACTGGGCAGTTGCAAACCCTCTAGTGTTACCTCATACATACTATAATGGCTGTTTTTTCTCCTTAAGGAAAGAAAAATAGTATTCCTCTGTTTTCAGTGGGTTTTTTAAAGCTTTTATTCAGCTCCCTAAGAACACGGTTGCATTGCCTATGCTCAACAACTTCCCTTCATACCCACAAATATTTCGAGATGTTATTTACCAGCTTGTAGTGCTGTGCTGTGTTTTCATGTCTCCCATATTGTTATAATCATGTTTGGGGAAAGGAGATGGATGGTGTGTTGAGCATTTGCTTTCCCCACAACCCTCACTGATGGCTGTTTTCTATAATTTCATCAATAGAAGGCAGTTGTACAAACAGTAGTTTTTAATTTCCATTTCTCGGTTTCAAGTTTCTCATGAAAATTAAAATGTTTTTCTTAAATTATACAGCGCAGTTTCACTTGCTGTGCCTGAGATATCTCATGATATTCGTTTCCCTTTCCCTTCTGTGAAACTACTGGGCCAAGCCTCCCAGGCTGCATGGTCCATGTGGACACATACACCCACCATCCGTAAGGCTTGGGGAACTGACTGCTCCTTCATATATCTTCCCAAACAAACCTCAAAAGGCTGACAGAGATGCAGAAAGGTCTGGAAACTTGGCTGGGGGTCAGGTGAAATGCGCTGTGCTCCAGCCCCAACTGGGGCTGGGCTTGTGAAGCAAGGGTGGGAGATGCCCTCAAAGACACCATTTCCAAAGAGATCAGCGAAAGGACCCTTTCCCAGCACCACTGGGGGTGTTTAGGGACCACCTTATCCACTGTCTGTGACCCTGGTGGTGGTTGGGCACTCACTGGGCCCAGTCCTGCAGCGTCCGCTGACCAGCTCCTGGCGGAAGCTTATTATGCACTGAACTGCCAAAATCTCTGCACATCTGCTTCCTTCTTGCCATGACAGATGGTGGCTACAGCAGGGAAGTGCAGCCAGCAAATGGCCTCAGCTGGGCTCTGTCACTGAGAGGAGGAACCAGACCAAGGGTTTGAACACAAGTATTTTTTCAAGGGAGGTGCCTCTGCTGCTTCTCTCGACTAGCTTTGCTCCAGGCAAGAGCAGGATTGATGTATATGCTGCATGTATCAGGATAGGGATACATGCCTCTCAAAAGCCCACTTTCTCTTTTACTCCATGGTGGAGCATTACAGCTGGCACAGCAGACAACCGCAGAGCCCTCTTCCTGGAGGTCCCCGGGGACAGCAGCTGAAACGCGAAGTGCTGCTGTGCAGTCGGGAAGTGTTACCATTTCTGCTTTTAGCTGAGCAAACTGAAGTCACACAGAAAACGTGTGTTAGAGCAGAGGGTGAAACCCAGTCGCTTGCCCCAACAACTGCTGATGCTGTGCTTGTGCCAGCCCTCCTGCTTGCCTCTTGGTCTCAATGAGAGCGAAATGGGGAAGCAATGCCGTGTGACTGCACTGGTTTCAGAGCAGAACTGGCTGTAGCTGCACACAGCAGCAATGGCAGCTGAATGTTGCCTGTCTTAACCTTCAGATTGGCCTTAATGAAATAATAGGGGCTATTCAATGAAAAAGGAGGGCAGGAACTGGCCCCTGACCTTAACTTAAACTTATGTTGTTGCTGTGTAGTAGGTTGCGTGGGTTTTCCCTGGATAATTTTTCTTCTACCCCAAGGAGTGCTTTAGGACTGTATTTGCATTTAACCATATCTTCGTCTTAGCTGTGGGGTCATTTCAGCTGGCTTCTCTGTGTCACTTTGGTTTGTGCACTGCTAATCTGTTTTGCTCATTAGCTTTTAACCTGCATTTTTCTATCTAAATTACTTTCTACCTAAAATGTCAGGAGGCTGGGGAGCCGAGTCTCTTACGTTATGTTGTGATTTGACATAGAAGTTGCATGCACCTTGCTGGCGAAGGTTAAAATCAGCGATATGATCTATTTGTTTAGGAATTTATACAAAACTGCTACTATCAGACAAAAATAAGAACAATAAAATTTGCTATGAGAGGCATTTCTTTTTTTTACTGTGAACTTTATGCCTCTTCACTTATTTCAGTAAATGTCCAATAAAAACGCAATAAATCCAATGCTGTAAAAGTACATATAGAGGGTTTGCACTACAGGCTTTGCAGCTGCCTGACTTTCCTGCCACATGTGGTACCCAGCTGCCCCATGGTGCCAAGGACTGCCTTTTGGGACCTCCCCACCTCATTCCTGGAAAAACCCATCTTGCCTAGAGCATGTGATGCCCAAATGTGCCCTGCTGCAGGATGCCCAGCCTGGTGCTGCGCTTGAGGGAGGGAGGAAAATAATGTAACTGCAAAAAACAGGGGTGGCTGATGCCCAGAGATGTCTGGGAGGGGAGTAGGGGCAAGAAGGGGGTGAGGGCTGTCCACCCCTTTGCTGCCTTGGCGGCAGGGAAGCGCTGTGAGGTGGGGTGTGCTGCACACTGGGGCCAGCCTGCTTCACATCACAGGTAAATGTGGAATTTGTGAATGAAACTAAACTGAGGGTGAAACTAAACTTCCTGTTAGCAGCTGCTTGTACTGAAAGGGGTAATAGCCTTTAACAGGCAGGGAAACATTAAACTGTATGTTTACACCTTACTCATTTTTTCCTATAAAACCCAATTCAAATAGCAGAAGTGAGAAGGTTAAAATACAGGTAAATTAAGGCTGAACCCAGCTGAAGATAACTTGCCTGTTAGACTGACTGTGACCTCTCATCCGTGATACCAGGAATGTTGCAGGACATTTCAGTAAGGTGGGGGTGGGGGGACAACACAATGACACACATGCTCATCTGTGCACAGGAAGGGAGGTGGTAGAGGGCACCCCAGCAACCCTTGTTTCTGCTAGAGCCATTTCATGTCTGCACCTTCCCAGCTGGCACAACTGCTTCTGCCAAAACCTTCAGGGGACACAGTGTCCTCTTCAGCCCCAGCTGGAAGAGTAGTCTCTCTTGAGCAAGATTAATATGTGAAACCCCCAATTTTAAATCCTGTGCAGGAACCCAAATGTGACTGCTCACAGGTTTTGCCTGCTGAGCTGAGAGCTGGCATGTTGCAGGGTGGGATGTGCTGGAGAGGTATGCTGTATGGATGTGAACATCCTGCTGCAGAGCAAATGAGAGCTCAGCCCACAGTGCAAGCCCTGCAGTAACATTTACCATTATGGCCAGAGGCTGGGTCTCGGGCTGCTTTCTGTGTTGGATTTTTTATTTTTTTTTGTCCTTGGCTTAATTTCTTTAGCAAGGGTTAGGGCTGGGCCAGCCACTGGATGAATGACAGATGCTCTCTATTAAGCCCTCTCCCTTCCCAAAGGTGAAGAGAAAGAGAATAAGGGAGAGAGACTTATTAATTGGAAAAGAAAACTAAAACAGCTTTAATGAAAGTAGTAACAATAAAATATATAGAGATATATGCAATACTGATATCAAACACAACCCTCTTGACAGCAATTATGTCATCATCACTAATGATGCTGTGAGCAGGTACTGGGAAAGCAGCAGACAGGAACCAGATTCAGGAGCTGGATTCTGGAACTGGATCCAGGAACACATGGATTGGGACAGAGTTCCCTGCAGATGCTGGCTATTGAAGAGGAGAACTGAACCCTCATGATCCCTCAGCTTTATACTGCATATGACTTATATGAGATGGAATATCTTGTTGGCCAGTTTAGGGTCACCTGTCCTGTCTGCTCCTCCTTGCAAGTGTGGCCTCTTACTTTCTGCACCCCCAATGTGGTACACAGCATTTAGCAGTGACCTTGGTCTCCATAGGAGCAAGTATAAGCAAGAGCCTTTCTGCATATCAATCCTTGGTAGTAACTGTAAACACTGAGAGTTATCACTACTAGAAGCAGATGCTGTCTGCAGAACTATGCTGTTAACTTCAGAAAGTGCAGTTACTTTGATTCTGAGACTTAGCTGAAAAGGAAAATCACTGAATGGAGTAGGTTCTATTCAAGCTCAAAACGGGACATTCTTTTTCCAGGAAAATGAAACCTACCCTTTGAGGGTAAAAGGGAGAGCCCTCTTCTCTTGTCCATCCTATCTTGCTTTCTCCACTCCCTAACTAACCCTGATTTATACCTGCGTACAGAAGAGCAGAACCAGCCTTCCTGGTTGGTCACGGTAATTTTTTAGTGCAGTCCTATGCTTATATGAGTTTTGATCATGTTCTCTTTGAGCTGAATGATGATCTACTGCTGTCGTCTGAGTCAATAATTACAGCAGCCTTTTGGACACGAGACTAGAGAAGCTGGAGGCATCTAGTACATAGACCCTGCATGTTAGGCTTCGTTTCTCATCTGATGGCCCATTTGGGCTCCAGTTGGAAAGTCCTCCTATGGACAATGCCATAATGCTGAAAAATAAAAGTACAGCTGCTGTTTCAAGGGATGGATCTGAGCTGACCCGCAGCTGGATAAAAATGTCCCAACAAATTATGCCAAAGTGAATGGTCTATCCTGCCAGGCCCTGGAGAGGCAATAGGAATGGACTGCTCTCCCAGTAAGTGCTGCTCAGATCTAGCCACCTGGTCCCAGCCTGTCTCCTCTTCTCTCTGTGGTGTTTAGCTCAGCACACCAGCATGTGCTCAGAAATGTCTCTGAGCAGGGACAGGGCCCACTACAAGCAAGAAAAATGGAGCTGAGCTCCTCTGAAGTGAAAGTTTGCACAGAAGAACTGAAGAGGCAATGTGAGTATAGGAGGAAGCACTCAACATTAAAGGGCTGAAAGATTTAGAGGGTTTACTCTGTTAAGAGAAAGGTGAAAAAAAGCTAATGAGAAAAAGAGTAAATGTTCTGGGAGAAAAGGGAAGAGACCAGTATTGTATGGGAGGAGAAAGGCATGAGGGGAGAGAAAGTCAAGGCAAGGAAGACTGATGGTGGGGAAGGAGGAGGAAGATGCAAATTAACTAAAAAGCAAAGAAAAATAGGTATCCATGTGGTAGGTGGACACAGGTGACTGAGGAGGCGGCAAATCTCTTATTGTACTTTCTTTATTCTGAAAGGAGGACATGGCTGCTAGATCTCCTGTTCAGACAATATCCTTAGAGCCACCCACCTGCTCCTCCAGGAGGTACTAATCCTGAGCTTTTGCTGTAGGACACCACAGTGCTGAAAAGACATTAAGTGCATAAAATCGTGATACAAGACAAATAGATCCCAGTGTAGGAAAGAGAATACTTCTTAAATATTTTATCATATTTTGGTTTACAATAGTTTAATGGTGGTAAAGCACCTAATACATGCTCNAAAAAACACAAAAAAAAAAAAAAAAAAAAAAAAAAAAAAAAAAAAATCAGCATTTTAAAGCTATCAATTATTCCAGTTGATTCCCTGCCCCCCAACAACAGGCTCCCTCAAACAATTCAGCCCATGATAGTATCATTACAAGATAACATTTTTTCACATGTCCGAACCAAGCCACTGAGAAAGTAATAAGTGATCATTCACAGATGCAGACTGGTAGCTAATAGCATCCTCACTTACCTTCTAAACACTGAGCACAGTTAAAATAAATTCAGGATGTATGCATGTGGAAAACTCGACTGCAATCGTATCAGAAATGAACCAAAAATGGAAGCATTCAGAATTGCGAGCATAAAATCCAAATAATGACCTATAATAGATGTCAGCCTGAGAGGACAACACGTCCTCTGTAATCATCTTAAAGGGACTTTGTCAATGCGTTCAGGGCCCGCATCCCAGTAAATATGTGTCATTCTGTCCAAGTAGAGGTGCCATACAACTGAGCACTGAAGCTAGGCAGGAAAGTCTCTCCCAGTGAGGCCTCAGGAGATATGTTGTTTCCTTTTTTAGACACATCTGGGCTTCAGTTCCTGTTGTGTTACGGGAGAAGTAGGGCAGTGTATCTACTAGGTAGGAAGAGTACGGTGGAAAGCCATATGAAGGTGGAGGTGCCACTCTGTGTTCCTCTACTGAGGCTGTCAAGGCCTCCAGGGCTGACTTTGACAGCGAAATATTCTAAAGGTGTGTTTTAAAAAAAAAAATTTTAAAAACCCAAACAGGTGAAGAAAGAGCTATTTACACCTTGCAGATTCCTTAGGCTGTAGTGGATGTTTCAAGTCACTGACATTTTGGAAACTACCCCTTCAAATTTGTCACGCTTGACCTGCGACGACTCCTTTGTACAGAGCAGCATCATGGACGACGTGTGGGTGTGTTACATGGGTACAGCCTCAGGTGGCCAGGCAAAATAGGAGAGCTGTCACAAGTTCTGCAGTGCATGGATATGGCAATTTTATGAATAATACTATATGGTGATTTATTAAAAGCTGTGATCCTCCAGCAGCTTTTACTATATCATCATAAAACAACATTCTGTATAGTACATCAAGCTGGATAATTTTATTAGTTCTCCACTAGGGCTGGCAAAAGTGTATTTAAGATTGCTTTGTGTGTGCTGGTGAGCTGAAGACGGTGTTGCTCTGAACAGATCATCAAGAAGGTGTAAGGGGAAAGCCACTTGGTCAGCACAGTGTGAACGTTTTGCAGGGCAAGGGAACCCAGTACAGAAGGGAAAGTTCTGCTGTTGGCTACCTCAGTCAGTGCCGGTGGCTTACTTGCCTGGAGTGACTCTTCTTCAGAATGAGTGAAAATAATGGCAGAATTTGTCTCTCTGGGTTTAATGGTTAAGGGAGGTAATTAGATGTTCGTTCTCACCCCTGCTCTGCTATTGACTTGCTGTGGGACATTTGGGTTGTACCTTGACTTCTTTATGCCCTAATTTTTCCTCCAGTAGCATGGGAATACTAGCTGTTTTGTTGAGGCGTTGTGATGCTTAGTTAATTGAGGGAACATGCCAAATGCATTAAACCTGGTGAAAATGGTATTCAGAGTGCAACATTATTAGTATGTATACAAGTCTGTATTTTGGGAAATGTTTAAATTCCACCTCTTAAATATCCTTTGCAAATGGAACTTGCAAAAAAGCAGGGCAAGCACTGCTAACACAGCTTTGCCGCACACTGTCAGAGTGCTTATAAACTCTATTTATAGCTACAGTTAAAGATTCAGATATGCAAGTACTCCATTAAAAGACCACATTAATGAGCCCTTAGAGAAAATATCTCACAAAGGCTTTTCAGCTCGTAACTGCTCAGTTGTGCAGGGCTTCTTGCTTGTTAACATTCATAAAATATAAATACTGTGTACTAAACACCAGCACTTTGTGGATTGCAGTGACTTATCTCACCATCAACAACATAACTTGTGTAAGTGGCGCGTCGGCAGCAGCGCCGGTGGGGTGGCAGAGCTCGGCTGCAGGCTGTCAGTCTGCGCCACTCCCTCGCACGCTGCCTTATCCGGGAGCCTTTCTTTCCAGTGCCAGCCTGACTCTCAGGTCAGTATCTGTGAGTATAATTTCAGAGAGAACAATCAAACCTATTAGCTGAAAGTGGCAGAGCTGGGCCTTCCTGCAGCCGCTGCTCCAGAGCACGCAGGTATTCAGAGCAAAAGCTAATAGATAAAAATCACAAGAGAATTTCTTTTTTTCTTTGACATAAGCTAGCTGATGAGAGGTGTCATTTGAGAGATAAAGAAGTTGCTATACTTGATTTGTCATTATTTCCCAATTTTTCTTTCTTGTCTGCAATTACGCAGTTCCCATTTTCTCATTCTCTCTCAGAATTCCATATTTTAGCTTGTGACAGATGCTCTTGCTTAGTTTTGGATATATGTTTTACCTGCAATTGTTTTATCCAGTCTGCATTATGTAAACAAATTTCACTTGAGCTCACTTAAGAATAATTCTCTGTAACCTCTAATACTGCACTTCCATCCATTCATGAGTTGCAAAGCACTTGAGCACTTGAGAAGACCATTTCTGGTTTTATATCTAGCTCTCCACAAGCTGAAGAAACTGAGGTAGGGGAAGATGAATTGACTCGGATGTTATTTGCTGAGACTTGTTACCAACTAATCTATGTCCTTTTCTTTGTGGTTTTGGTCCCATTGCCTTTCAAACAGAAGGTGCCCTCCTGGAAGAGACAATTCTGCTCCCGAAATGAAAAATAAGGACAGCAGGCTTTAAAAAGCTTCAGGGCAGTTCTTACTGTTCAAATGTGTCATTGATTTCAATAGCGCATTAGCACGCTTGTTAAGCAGGATCTAGAGTACTTAGCTTTATTTTATGGTGGTGAGCACCTGATTGTTCAAAATATTAGCATCTTATTGTAACAGCAAATGGGCTAGTGTCATAAACTGTGCAGTGCTGTGACTGCTGCATGATTACTGAGTGCCTGAGAAATTGGATCATTCACAATCAGCTGGTGACGTAGGTGAAGGCAGGGCTATGGCACCACGACCAACTGCCTTCCTGTTCCTCTCCTCATTAATTTCCCTTTACCTGCCTTGGTTGGTCTGTCTGTTGGCAGAGCATTGCTGTCTGTCCCATGTCCTGTGCGTGAGCTCCTCCTGAATCCCCCAGCCTGAGTACTGCTGCATTTCTGCCCATTTGTAGGTGATACTTCTATGTCACCTGTGCCAATAACCTGAGAGATAGCAAGAAAAATCCCATGGCCCAAGGAATGGCTTGCCACCCTGGGAGACCTGGGTGGGCTTCCCCTGGCCTGGCTTGGGGAGCTGGCCCTGTGTGCAGTGAGCTGGTGGTCCTGGTCTCAGGATGGTCAATGGGGATGGAGTGAGTGCAACTAGCCAGATGGACATCTCTTTTTAGGATGAGATGAATCTTTTTCTGCACTCTGCTGGCTGTGCAGCCTGATCTCCCCTACCTAAAAGGGGAGCATGATCCCTGGTTTCCAGGTTCCTGTTCAGACACATGGCAAAGTCTTATGGTGTGGAACGGCTTTAACAGGAAAGACTGAGAGAAATTCAGTCCAGAGTGCCTGTATCACACGTCCCTTCACATGCTGTCAGACAAACCCCTTGTGGAACTGTGGATGAGAAAGCCACTGGGAACAGGCTGTACCCTGACTTCAGGGTTTTGGTCAGCCACAGGTGGCCTGCAGCCCTGAACCTGAGCACCCACAGGCACATCCTGGGTAGGCTTCCCCTTTGGGCTGTTTTGATGGAGAGCATGTTATCCTCAGGGAGCAGGCAGGAGAGCAAAGTCTAGGGAAATGGTAGAGAGGTGTGGGGGAGACGGTGGTGTTGCAACCCACTGCCTCAGCACTAGCAGGGGGTTTGTGTCTGTCTGGGCAGAAATGGCCCTGTGGGGTTTCAGCAGGGGAAGTATTACAGTCTTCAAGTCTTACGGTCTTCAAGTCTTACAGTCTTCCAGGAGAAGTGGCAACGGAGCAGAGGGCTGGGGACTTAAAACAGTGACTGCCACTTATGTCTGCTGGGGATTAAGTGTTCAGGAAGTTCATCTCCTAATTTTTCGCATCTGTGTAGGAAGCAAATTCCCACTATTGAGGAGCTAAATGCTTTAAACCACTACAAAGCAAACAGGTCGTGTCCATGTCCTCCATGCTTTAGGAAAAACATAGAAAGCTGAAAAAAGCCTTGCTATCAGGGTCTGGAGGCTGCCTTGCTGGAAGTGATGCTGGCCACAGGCTGGCCCAGTCTTCAGCCATGTTAATTAAACACATATACATTAAGCTTCTGTGTGAGAGCAGAGGAAGACAAGAGGGAATTATGTGGGCATGAGGAATGAACAAAATGGTGCTGGTGGAGGCAGGACTTGCATGTGGAACAAGGGGACTGGAAAGCATTAGAAAATGGAAAACTTCTCAGAGGAAAGCAGCTGGGCTTCTGAAAAAAAAAAAAAGGAATAACTTAAAGAAGCAGAAAACTTTTTATTTTCAAGTGAGTTAGAGGTAGGCACTTAAGTGCATTCACAAATGTGGATCTTAATTTTGGTACCTTGGTTTCCCTCTCCATAAAATGTAAATAATAATAACACTTTCTTTACTCATAAGGTAGTGTGAAAACAAGCTCATTAGTATCTGGGAAGTATTTATATGCTATATGGGGACTATAGCAAAGACTATGAATATACAGTTAAAGAGGTGGGCTTGCATTGTGGCACTTGGCATCTGCCCAGATAAGCTATGCATCATGCAGAAGGGTTGACAGTGGAGGATGTGAAAATACAGGCCAAATGTAATGAGTTCTGAAATCAGGAACATTTAACTCCCAAAAATTTGAAGTGCAAAAGTTTTGAACTCACAGAAAACAGAAAGGCATACATATTCTGAAACAAACAGCAAAAGACAGTGAAGAGGTAGAATATGGTAGGGAAAGACTCAAAGGTATAGTCCATGGAGTTAAAGAAATCTGTATACCATTGAGAATAAGCCTACTTGGAGTAGAAATGACCACTGTGGATGACCAGGGAAACACAAAGAGCAATAAAGAGAGAAGAATATGAGACCTATAAATCAGCAGGGTCAGTGCTGCAGGAATGGGTACAAGAGCCAATTATGAAAGAAGAATACAAGAAAACGATCCAAAAAGCTGAGACAGAAAAAGAAGATGGGGAAAAGATGTGGGCACAATAAAAGTTTTTATAAATTGGGTATATAGGAAGCCAAAGGTTACTTGGGGAGACAGCCATCACCTTCATGAGCAACAGGGAGGCTAACTTGGCAAAAAAGCGGGATATTGCCAGGAAAGTGAATTACTACTTATACCTTAGTATTCAGCAGGGAGAAGATGGAAAGTCTGTTGCGATTTCTATACATTTTCCAAGGACAGAAAATAAACAATCTGTAACTCTAAAGGCTACCAGGGAATCAAACAATAGACTGAAATCACCAAAATACAGAACTATTTTAGAAGTGCATTGTTTACTCCCCAAATTTATTTTAAAAGATAGATACCAAAGGAATTAAATCAGCCGGGAAACTTAAGCTGGCTGTGAGAGAAGTACCTGGGAAATTAAGAGGAGCATCCCAGACTTTTAAAGGAGAATAATGGGGAAGTGTCCATGGGCTCCAGGGAGCACTGAGATAGCTGATTATCATTACCAGAAAAGTGGATGTAACTGGAAGCCATTAAATAAAAGAAGGAAAAAAGAGAAGGGGTTAGAGGAATTAAAAAATGTATTTTAGCATCTTCAGAGTTCAAGAGTACAGAGCTTCAATGCTCTATGAGACATCACTGTGTCAGATGGGAAGTATGGAGTCTGTAGATTGATTACTGAATCCAGGTGGCGACAAAAATATGTAGAGATCATTTAGGATAGACGTGGATAATGGAGTGAGATACTTATCTCTTGAACTCTGTTAGCACTGTACAGCTGTCACTTGGAAGGAAAACCTCAAGAAAGTGAGGACATCAAAGAAAAGTGGCATAACTGAAAGCAAAGAGGAGAAAAAGGCTTTTGGAAGCAGAAGATGTTTGCATTGGTATGTGGAATTTAACCTGAAAAAATGGGAAGGTGGGAAAAAGAAAGTCAAGGTAAAGGTGCCTTGGGGAGATAGCTGGAGTAAGTCAGCATAGGAAAAATATCTGAGGATGGCAGCCAAGTTTCTGTTTGTGTTCCTTTTTAAGGTTCAGGGAATGAACTAGGTGTGAACATTGCAACATCTAATTTTTATATACTTTAATGGAGTTCATAACCTTAACACGTGCATTTACAGTGCGTGAGGAGACATAGCTACCTAGCAACGGGACCCAAGGCTTGTTTCACATTAAGTGGGCGATTACTCTACAAAAATTGCTGCAGATACCTAGTGACATAAGGTGGCTCAGTGCCTGTTTCTGTGGGGTGTTTGCTGCTGTGGAACTGGAGCCCTGCTGAAGCCGGGTTGCAGGCGCTCCTTTCAGATGACTTCTTGAAACCTGCGCCCGACCGCAACAAATGGTCATCAGAGCACATGGCTGGGATGTAGGGAAATAGAGTTCGAAGCTCGCTCTCTCTACCGGGAGGTGTTTCAGCCCATAGCTCTCCCATGTAATGCTTTCTCAGACTGTTTTTCAGATTCCTCCTGGGGAAAGCTATTCTAATTTTTATGTATTGCAATTGGTCCACAGACAGATCAAGAGCTGAGGGAGCTGACGGCCCAGCAAGACTGGCCCATGTGCCTTCCTGCTGCTCTTTGTATTTCAGCATGACGTGAAAAGTGGGAAAGACTGAGCCTGTTAATATTGAAGTTTTGGGCTCCAGCATTCATCTGCAGAAGGAGGGATGCTGAAGGGAGTTAAGTAAGGGAAAATGGGCAACTTTAACTGTATGTAGAACTCTAGCATAATTTTTGAAAGGAAGAATGTTCAGATGTATGGAGGTAAAGAAAAATTGGAAGAAAATACTAAATTTGAGCTTACTGCAGTAGATGATGCCAGATTGACTGATATCTTTCTTTGATTACATTGAATTATGTCCTAGATAAAGGAAATGCTTAGTTCTTCTACTTTGAAAGTATAGATGATCGGTGAAGCTGGAGGACCTGAGGATTAAAAAGGGAATTGTGAGACAGAAAAATATTTGGCTAATGGGGAAATGACCGTGTTTGAGAGGGGAGGTAATGAAGAGCAGTTAACAGAGGAGTTTCTCAAGACTTGTCTTCAGGACCTCATGACCTTGGTACAAGAAGGAGGTAATGACAACATTTTCTGCAGCCACAGCATGAGCCGAGAAGGAAGGCTAATGCCCTGGGGCTCTGAGCTGATGCTGAATGCTTTGGGTCTATGGAGGCAGCCTGGTGATCCTTGTTAGGCACAGAAGTTAGATGCTTACAGTGAGTTGTTATGAATACCTTGCTTTCTCCTGGAAGAAATTCTTCCCATAGTGAATGAATTTTACTATATCAATGTCTCTGTGTATTTCAGATTGTTATTGTTAAGCTGTTACTGTAAATGACTTGTAGACCAAGGTACAAGGGAAACCATGAGATGCCAGCTGCATCCTTATGCATGTTTTAACTAATCCAAATCCCCCCAAAATGGCAGAACCTTTATTAACTCCCAACTCTAACAAAGCCCATAAGGGATCCTAACTTCTAACTTAACTGTTGTTGGCATTTACCTATCTTCAAAGCAATTATTTTTGCATTTTGTGTCTAGATAGTAAGAAATGAAGGGACAATAGAGCTGCATTGTTACGGCTGCAAAGCCTCCTTGACTGTCAAACTCTTCTGTGCAGTCCAGACATTTACAGTCAGGACCTTATACTTCCATCAGCAGATGTGGACTTCTCTTCTAGGAGACCCTAGTAAACACAGGCAGTAATATGTCAGGTGTGAACACAAGGCCTGTTCTACACCTAAATATTACACAAACCTTATTTCGAAATATGGTTCAGTCTTGATGGACTTACAGGGGCAAAAAGAGCCTGCATTCCTCAGTACTGAGGCAATTTTTATCTCTGAGGGGCTGGGCTTTGCTAATATGGTCATGCATCCTCAACTTATTGATCAAAAGCATTACAAAACACCACACCATCTTCCTTTTTTTCACTTTTTTTTTTTCATCTCCTCTCATTAACTTCAGTCATGTAATAAGAGAAACCCAGTTATGTTAATTGGTATGACTCCCCCTCAAGGGCATTGTGAAGCATGAAATAATTCCATTCATTACTGACAATGCAGGGACATGAGTTTTCCCTTGAGGATCTGTCTCGTCTTGTGATTTGGTGACCATACAGAACGGTGATAGGATTAGGGATGTATTGTTTTAATATTAATAGTTTGCTGGGGAAGGGCTGGAATATGGTGGTGAAAGAGGAGGCTTAAAATTCCAGAGATTACTTTAACTTCAAGGCTCTTGGAGGCTGGTGCATCTAAACTGCACTTATCAGGCAAACCCAGCTGCTGAGACATCATTAGTGCTGGCTCCTATTTTCTTTTTAAAAGGCAGCTGAGCTGGTGTTTGAAACATGCCACGGACCAGCAGAAAACTAAATCAGTGTAAAGCTAGTCAGATTCATTTCTCCTTTTTTTTTTTAAATTTTTGGAAGTCAGAATTTCATTTCCCTAAAATGAAGTAAGTATTCAGACATGAGCTCCCAGGCTGTCCTGAGCTCAGTTTGGTAATGGAGCTGCTGCTGCTGGCTTGCTGAGGTTTGCCCTCTGTTCTCACAGGCAGCCCATGGCCTGCCAAGCAAACACCGCAGCCCTAGCTCACAAATGTAGGTGATTCTACCTTAGGAGGATGGAAAACCCAATCCTTTTCTTTTTTTTTCTTTTCTTCTGCTGAGGTAGCAAAAGAGCATCTATTGCTGCTTTTGCAACATTTTCATTAGCAAAGGGGTTTTTTTTTTTTGGAAACCAGGCTGCCTTTGTGTGGAGGAAGTGAACCTCCTGATGGTTATGTCATTTCCTTTGTTTCCAAATAGCTTCTTGTTTGAGCATACAACCTCCACTTTTCTCACTTAACATCTGGCTGTAAAAGAGCAGGGAAGTTTCTACCAGCTGTTCCTCTGCTCTTTTCCTTGCTGCTCTCAGATGATGTTATAAAATCTTTACTGCAGCTTTAATTTTGCTGGATTAACATGCATACTTTTGGGTATTGTTCCTTCTGTGCCCTGGATAGATTTACTGGTTTGACAACATCCTTCCTCATCACTGAAGAATAGGTCCAAGCCAGCAGTGACCCTTGTTGCATGGGTGTGTTCATTAGCTAAGTGCAAAATACCAAACAGCATCAGACACGTAGATTGTTCCATGTCTTGAGCAGCCTCTGTGCTGAGGATTACTCATGAGAAATAATCAGTAAAATGTGTTGCAGATGAAAGCTGTGACATGAGAGATAACCTTGCCATTAAGGGTCCCATAATGCAAGCACATCTCCCTCACAGAAATAGAAACGAGGATAACATGTCTTTTAACTGAATCGATAGAGATCAATGCAAAGACAGTAACTCAAGAAATGGATGCATTAACCAGAGTGAGAACCAATATACTCCCAAGTTGAACCATGGCTCTGGAATTAGATGTACTGAGGGGATACAGACCATGTTACTAAAAGTGATTGAAATCGTAAGCAAAGAACTGAAACATCAAAATAATCACAGGTTTTCATTTTAATCATGTCATATGGTAGAAACTGAGATTTGGAGGAGGGAGGCACAGGAATAAATTAGCTTTATGATAGGGAGCGAAGGACCTTCTTGCTCCTCATGGTTATCTACGAGCCAGCCATCTGTATCAGAGGATGTGACTAACTGACTTGGCAGAAAAGGAGCAACATATCAGCCAGGGACCACGTAGTCACCTTCTCCAGGCTATCCTGTGTTGAGGAGAGAGCAAACTTTCCTGTTACATCTGAGTAAAGGCTGAGAATATGTATTTCGTACTTCTACCCACATGTTTTCAGAAAGAAAATTAAAAACTACAAAAGCCCACAACAGTTCTAGATTTGACAAGCATTTTGGAAAAGTTTGTGCAGTTGGAAGAATGGCATCATACCAAGCTAATATGCACGTGAGAAAGCCAAAATCCCCACTGGAAGAACTGTGGAAAAAAAAGGGTGGAGGAAATGCACAGTAAACGTGGCATCTGACATATGCAGCTGCTGTCCCTGTAGGTATCTTGTGCATGACAGAACTGCTGAAAATAGTGTTTGACGGGTGTCTACCCCAAGATTTGGAGAGAGCTGCTGACTGTATGCAGCTTCCACAGTAATCACTGGGAAATGTTACTGCTTAGTGCTGCTGGAAGAAAACCAGCAGACTATAGACTTGTGTCTAAATATACTGGTTGCATGATCTTTTCTGGGTCTTTCCCTTGTCAAAGAAATCCAAAGTTACCAGGAGTGTATGTTTGCGTTCCTCACCCCTACTATCACACCCACAATCGCTCTTTCAATTTCAATGCCTCACTTGTTGCATTGCTCTTTCCCATTGCTCTTGGAAAGCTGGTGGTAAATAAGCCAGCTAGGCTGCTGCATTGCCACCCTCCTGCCCTGCCTGCCACCAGAGCCACTGAGAGCAGGATGGAGCTTTCTCAGACATGTCTGAGCAGAGGCTGTAAGGCTCAGCGAGCTGAGAGCAGTGTGCTGTAGAAAGGAGAATCCCAGACATTTACTTGACTCTAAAGCTGGCTTCTACAGAAATGGAAAGCAAATGCTGCAGAGCACAGTTCATCTGCCAGTCTTCTAGCAGTGACTGATGTTTCTGAGGACAGACAGGGATCCCAGCTAGGCCCCTGGTAAAGGCAGTACTACTTACAGGGGTGGTTTCCAGTGTACAGTCTTAGCAGCCCACTGCTGGGCATACCTGTGAGGTTATGTTTGATCAATGGGAGACCCCACAAGGAAACAGAAGAGGTAAAAGCCAAAACACAGAAATCAGTTTCTGGAGATGCAACTACACCTTTGAAGTACTCACTCTACTGACATAGAGAAAGTACAAAAATCTTAGCGAGAGACACTTGAACATTTTAAGCATCATCTCTTGACAATAATGACCTCTCATGCATATTTATGTACAGCACTTAGCTTTATAATGGCCACTTGAAAGACATTTAATTCTTTTTTGCCTAGGAATGAAGCTATGTGGAGTGTGACAAAAATATTCCTTAAGGTCCAAATATTAAAATACAGAAATGGTGCTGGTATTTCCTGCATGCCAGCCAAAACTACCTTCTGGGAGTATACAATTTAAAAATGCATATACTTCTTGATTAAATGAGTATGTGTTTGCAAGCATATATACATACATGTAAGAGTTAGTAAAATCAGGTAGTTGCTACAGGGCTTCCATCAGGCTTTCCTGGAAGAATTTCAGACAGGTCCTAGGGCTTGGTTTGGTTTGTAAAACCTTTTTGTTGCACGGAACTTAATGTTATTCATTATGCACTGAAAGCAAAATCATATGACTACCATTTCCTAAGTAACATAATTATCTTATTGATCCTTATGGGGCAAAACACTACTTTTATTGTTAATTAATACTGCCAAATCTGGTTATGCAATTCTGGATATAGGAAGTTCAGTTTAATGTGTGTTTAGGGGGAAAAAGTCTAAAAATAAATGCTTCAACTTTTTTCCTTTCAGAATGTGAGTATAGATATTCCTTTGTGTGATCCCTGTTCTTAACTACTACAGGAAATACAATCTATTATCACTTTTAATCAAGGAAAAAGAAATATAGATAATGAAACCTACAAATGTCCTCTGAAAAACATATTTAATAAGCTTTAAGTAGCTGAACAAAAATGTACAAGGCAGAGAAAGACAATCCTGCTGTTTCAGAACCAAAGTAATTTTATGGAAAATGAAAAGAATACTTGCAATAATTTCAAGGGCTTACATTTTCATTCTTCTAAGTGAAAACGTATAAGGAAATTCTTACACAGAGGGCACACAAATAGTATCTTGCCTGTCCCACCAAAAAGACAGTATGAAAGATTCATTAGACACTAGGACATATAATGACTTCTTGATTCTTTCAGTTCTTAAGCAGTGCTCTAATGAAATTCAAACCTGCTACATCTGTCATACTACACTGTTAATTAGTTTTCTATTTATTTAGCAGGTCTAGAAGTGGAAAGCAATCTATTGCCAGTGAATTGTTTGACTTCTATGCTAAGTAGGCTGCATTCCAATCCTCTGATGTTGAAACTAGCATGAATCCAACTTTCATCTCATTGCCATGTCAAATTAGCACCCAGCAGACTCTAGATACAAAGACTTCCCCCNCATTTGTAAAAGACCAACAGTTCTTGGAAGTCAAGAAACAGAAGCTAGGCAATTTTTCTGCAATATCTCTTTCCTCCTCCCCTTTACTCACTACAATGGATTAAATACGGTATAGAGGTGGTATAGAGGCTGTGGTTTGTTTATATTGAAGGAGGAACATGACTTTAAGCAGACCATGTTCATTACATAAAGCAAAAAATATTGATGCATAGTCTTCAGCTGTTTGAATAAAATACTACCCAGTCTAAGAAAAAAATCCAGAATGCCTTGGAAAAGTTATGAGATGACTTTTGCACATGCTTTGCTATTTTCTATTTCTGTCTGTATTCTGCAATATATTGCAGCATCTAAACACAACATTCTGCATATGATTTACTCCTGTCTTGCAGTGTCAACAGAGACACTGGATTGTGAAAGAAAAAAACAAAGCCAGAAGAAATTAGAAAATAAATTTACTAGAAATGAAGCCATTAATCCTAGCATACTGCACTGCAGGAGCTACAGTATGTTAGAGGGGGTGTGAGAATACAAATCTACATCCAGACTTTGGAGTTCACCTTGAACTTTCGGGTTTTTCTAAAATCTAGATATAAACTTTGAATGTGTTCTTGAATTAGTCCTAAACAAGCCACTATTGTACAACAAGTAAGCAAAATGCTGTACCAAGCTTTAGCAAAGTAATGACAAAGCTGGTCTCCTACAGTACTGTTATTCGCAGAGCATCCTTGATAAAATTCTTATCATATGCAAGGTGTTGGTTTTGAGTAATTTACAATCTAAGTCAGAGAAATACAATATTGTTGTGCTGGTTCAGCCATCATCATTTTATGCTGCCATCAGTTACCTGATCACACAGGCTAATGCTGAACTCAGCAACATTCCCTCAGAAGTCTTCTTTCATACAGTCCTGCCATAAATTCCTGTGGGCCCAGCTTCTCTACTGCCCACTGTGGTGCCAGCATCGCCTGCTACACACAACAGACAGAGATGGCTCCCTCAGTGGCCCTTTACTTAGAAGGACACTACCATGAGAGCTCAGCAAGAGGCAACCACCCCCAACAGAAGCCACACCCAACAGGAAACTCTTCTAACTAATTGGCTCCTGGTTAATATAATCCTGGCCTTGTCTACCACCCCAACCATGACCACCTGGGTGAGGGCAGAGACACAGGTGAGCCAGGTTCCGCCCCTGAAACATGAAGCCAACAGAAACAACAAAACACTCTGCTAGGCTGTGACCCATCCACAGGTCAACTCCAGCCTGGGCCCCAGCACCTCAAATATACAGCATAGAACAGCAACATACAAGAGCACACTGATGGTAGTGTTCACAAAAGAATAGCTTATTTCAAGAGAGAGGAAACAAATCTCTTTTACTAAACCAAATTATATTTTTGGAAAAATGGTTTTGAATGTCAGATCTGAAACAGAAATAGTGAACTTTGGGTTAGCTACTGGTTGAAAACCGATCTATGTGAGTTTAACTTTATTGTGTTAATTGATTAGATGGCTTGAGATTCATAGAAGAAAAGCTTTTAAAAAATAAAGATGTGATACTTGGAAAGAAAGTTCAAAGCCAGGACTAGACTCAGACAACAAGGGCAGAAAGGAGAAGAGATCTGAAGGAGGCAGTCTGTGAGAGAAAGTGGAATAAGAAGGGAAAACATGCTGAATTTTGAACTGAAGGAACTTGATCTCAACTCAGAATATAAAACCCAGGAAGAGACAAGACAAGTCAACCCAACTTCTTTTCTGATTTAAATTCATTGCTGTCTGTCTTTCTGCTGTTTCGAGTTGTGGAATTTTTTTTTCCTTAAGTGATAGATATTTTCTTGACTTTGCCATTATTTCTTTAGTATGTTCCTTTCTTCCACCTTTAGGAAGAGCAACCTAAACATTTGTTAACTCTGAGAGTGGAAAAAAAAATAGCACACCATAATGATATGTTTAACAGACTCAGCAGTGACATGAATTCCCTAATGCTCTCTGGAAGCCTCCCTTCTTACAGCTCAGTGTTCCATCATGGCAGAAAAAGGAAACAAACCGAATGAGTCAGAGTAATTTTCATAAATTTTTTTAAAAGTTGTTTTCCTGGGTTCTTGGCATATTCAAAAGGACTGAACAGTGCTACTTAACAAAGCATACCATTAAGTAAATGTTGCATTTGTAATGCTTGGCTTTGAATTTGTGATAGTCAGGAACAGGAAAGAGTAAAAAATGGGATTTATTCATCTTTTCCTGTGTTCATAGAGCTGAATGGACTGAAACAAACAGCTGAGGTTGGAGGCAGAAATCTGAAGGCTAGAGTTCTGATAATGAAGCTCTGCGATGTATAAGCATGTCTTCTGATGGTTAGGAATAAATCCATGAGTTTCAGGTGCCTTAAATATACCTGGTCTGCAATTTTTCCAAATGGATAGATTATCTGCATACCCATATGAAACAGCTGCCAGAAAGACTTCTGCTTATTATGAACTGTTCATAATCTTTCTGTGATTTGCTAGAGATGAATCTCAGCTGCAGCTCCCCTTGCTTCTGATCAGCTGGGAAAATTTGGCTTTATCATGTCTGTCCCTGAGTGCTCAGGGTGCATGATACAGTACATCCTCTTTTACTGATGGCTTCCGCCCAGCTTCAAAGGGGGGGCAGGGAGCTCATCCTGCAAACAAAGCTGCTGTAGTGCTCCTCTTTTTGATCAAGCTATGCACTCGTATCTTATTTCTGCAGTAGCATAAAAAAAGGAGTTTGTCTAAACTCCCATATGCAACCAACAGATGCTTGTGACCATGGATGTTGCATAATCAATGAGTGATAACTTATAAAATCTTTAAACCTGCAGAAAGAATTCAGAATTTCAGCAAATTTCTGTCTTGTGTGGCTGCGTATTTCAATTGGCTATAGAAAAAAAGCCAGTTGTGCATAAACTCCATCTGTTCTTACACAGTAATGTGTACGTGGTTGGGAGGGATATTTGAGCAATGCTATTGGAAAAACAGAGAAACTGAATATGGGATCAGGATTCCATTTCACGCACAGAAGAGGCTGCAATAATCAGCAACTCAACTTTTTGCAAAATATTGGCAGAAGAAATTGATCCTTTAAGTGTAATATATGCCTTGAAAGAAATTTTCTAAGCTATTTAAATTATCCCTCCAATTTACAATGCTATGTAACCTGATTACACAAACTATACCTCTAATTCTTGCCTATGCAGATGTTGCACTGTAACACTTCTCTTGGTATTCAGTAGAGCAAGATACAGACTTTACTGAATAATAGAATGAAAGGCAGAGAGTTAAAGTTCCATTTCATAATGTGACTGACATAACTCAGATTAATTGTTCTTCTGGTCTCTGATACATAGACATAGTACTTCTGTAACAAGATTTAGTTGAGAAATACTCAAAGGATTTGCCAAGACTGTAAAGCGTTCTTTTAACTGCGGGAAAGATAAAGGGTTCGTGGAAGAGTAACAGGAGGCATATGTCTCTCTTCATTTGTACTCCTTACTTCCCCATTAGTTAAGCCTCTTTTAATAGGAGTAGCTGGAATGAGATGTGAACTTAAATTCTCAGTGTGCTAGGACACAGCAGCCAGCAGGCTACATTATCATGACAGGCAGTAACAATCACCCCAGAAGCCTCTCCATTTCTTTGGGTCTGATGTAATTTTACAGAACTGGAGAACAACTTTGGTGAAATCATGTTTGTGCCCAGAGATCCAAATGGATCAGAGGAACAACAGACGGGGGAGGAGAGGAAGCACTGAGCTCTACTTTCCACAAAATAAGGCCTCTGGAAATAAGATGGTGCCAAAATTTGTTGTTTTGTGCTTAAAAGGTCCTTTATAGTTCAAGCAAGAAAGATCTGTGTCCTGGCAAGTTTACATACTAATTGAAACCCTTGTGTTTCTGCACAACATGGCAAAATGGAGAGCTGTAGTGACAGTGGAAATACTATGACATCAGTCAGGTCAAAATATACACTTCAAGAGTATCAGCCGTGAGCAAATGGTGGATATTACTGTGGGACAAGGGGACATGTAGCATAGGGAACCCGACCAGAGTAGCACAGCTCGGGGAGAGTGGCTCCATGGGAGCAGCCTGGATAATTAAGCAAGAAAGAAATTAGGCAGGAAGCTTGGAAAGTCAGGACTTGTGAAATAAATGAAAAGAGACATAGCAGAACAACAAACTGAGTAGATCTGATTGTTTGAATTACATTTTTAAAGCTGGAGTAGCAGGTGAAAAGAATAAGGAAGATGGAGACACCTGAGGAACTTTATAGGGATTATGTGGAGCTCAGAGGCAGAAGGAAGGTGAGAAGTTGAGCTGTGAAGAAGTAGTAAGATTCAGGAAAGCTAAGGATGACGTCTCTCTGTTCTGCAGGTAAGCATGGCAGTGGAACATGGGGTAAGAGGAAAAAGAGAACTTGAAGATATGAGATGTGTATTGTGGGGAAAAAAGAAAAGGGAGGAAAAATGTTCCCTGTAGGTGGGAGAGCAGAGAACGCTAGATCTAGTAGATTGTCTGTGTAATATAATAAGCAAATCAGTAGCAGAGAACAGAGGGCTACCATTGCTTTTAATGGCATATCCAAATCTACATGCAGTATGCGATATCATAGAGTTTATTTATGAACTTGCTAGTAACGGAAGCACAGGTTAAAACATTCAGCTGGAAAGTTATAGGCCCTTTATACTTGGCATCACAGAGGCAAACAGGGAGGTTTCAGTGACGTGTCAGTGTATGGTCCAACACTGAAAAATGTAACTTTTAAAGGAAAAGCAGGTTAATTTTTCACAGAGGAATGGTTCCTTGGCCCTCTATGAGCTCTACACTGTTTTCAATGAATGAATGCATTCTTAAAATGTCTGCAGTTCCAAACTTTCTTTTCCACAGCACATGCCGTCATGCCTCTGGCACTCTGTTTATCGCCTGCTTACTGTGGCTGCTCTATCCTGTTCGTGAGTGTCCTTCACCACTACCCTCTGAATTCCTCTTGGGTGCATTTTGTTACTTGCTCTAGTTCTTTACATTTCTCTACTTCCTTGTTACATTTTTGCTGCTGCTAAGGTTGGGATGCATTTAAATACGTCTGCTAAATGCTTTCCTTCAGTCTCTAGCTCCTGACCTCTATAGGCACTGCTGAATGTTTGCCTCCTTGTTTGGGAGAATGCTTTCTTCTGCAGGTGATCTGGCACTCACAGCATTAGTTTGCTGCTTGCTTTCTGTCTGCTGTTTGAAGTTCACTCTCCTTTTCCTTAGGTGCATCACAGCTTCTGATGAATAATTGTGTTTTCCTACAGTGCCTTTTTTTTTCCCCAATATTTTTGAAGGATAGAGACCAGGTGTGAGAAGCACCTAAAGTTATAGCCCTTTTATTCCCCGACCCCTCTTCATCAAAGGCCTTATTACGCATTGGCCATTTCTGTGCTCCAGTGGACTGAAGGGAAATCTGCATATAGTACAGCACTACATCAAAATTATTTAAAAGAGGTTACCTACTAGGACATCATACAGTATCCACCCTCTTCCACCGAGCATACAGTGACAGCTTGCACAGTTCCACTGATTTTCATGTGGCAAAAGCATTGCTAAAATGCAGGTTTTTCTTCAATGTGGTATTATCAATAACATAGCAATATATATTAACAAATGCAATTAACTTCTTTCATAATATGTTTGAGTGTCCCAGTTCACATCTGCATGTATGTGCACTTTTTTAAAAGTGTTTTGTGCTTTTGATTTTGTCTCTTTAAAAAACTAGTCGTGTCATGCAGAAATAAAATGCTGAGTTTGAGACCAAATTTATTTGTAATTAATGATACTGTGAAGTTTTCTGGTGTTTTAAGTTCTATGATTTCTACTGCTGTTTATTCTGGGGTCTTTTTTTTTCAGCACGTTTAAATATCTGATGTAACAGAAACAATAATACAGATAAAATAGCTGTCATTTTTATTGTACAGGGCAATCCTTTGAAAGAGATATTGTAATTTTAATCATTGTTCTGGAAAATTAGGGATGAAAACCTGGCATCAGTGAATCAAAATATCTTGAATCTTCCCTTTAGTTTGAAAATAACCAAACCAGTGTTACCTGGTCTTATGAACCGTCTGCACTATAAATCCACTATTGACTTTATGCGCAAATATTCTTACTTTTGAATTACAAGAACCTGAACGAAAGTAATCATTTGCTTTACATTCCATGACAGCAGAAAAAAGGGGGGCCATTCACTTTCACACAGGACAAACCAGAGCCCACTAATACTCAGGAAACCATTTTGAGACTCCTCATTCTCCTCGTCCTTGCTGGCAAGAACATAATCTCAGAGGAAACAGATCCCCTTGTTCTGCAGCCCTGGGCTTGTTCACTGAACAGTTATGGCATGATGTGAGATTTAAGGATCAGTCACTACTTTATTTCACACCCATTACTAGCTTCAGACACAAGCCCTCCCCTCCACCCTCTTCTGTACTCGGAGACACGTTGGATCCTCATTTCTTCTTGTAGGTCTTTCTTTAAGACAGTTTTTCCTTCTGTCATCACCTGTGAAATACAAACAGCAAGCCACTGTTCAACACAAATCAAATGCTCCATGTCTGAATTGGAACAGAAACCTTCATGAGAAGAGATATTGGAGCTTCATTCCTGGCAGCTTTAAGCAAACTGCAACAGCTTTTCTGTGGTGTAAATGGCCAAAAAGGGAGTGAAAGTACTTCTGTGAATGAAGACAGAAGACTTTGCTTGAACTTGATAAGAGTGCATGCTATATATTGCTTGCTTCAAGGTTTCATAATGGGTTAGCAAACCCAGCTGAGAACTCACATGGTTAAGCTGAACACTGTGCTGTTACTAAATTGCTGCACAACACGAAAGATCTCATTTCTGACCTCTCAATTTCTGCTTCATGCAAAGGTAGAACAGACAAAAAACCTTGAGATGAGAAGTTCTGTCTTCAAATTTATCTTCTAATTCACTGCTAAGACCCAAAGCATCCAACACATTTTTCTGCTTATGTCGCCTTTTGTGAAGGAAGATACCAACGCCCAAAAGCTGTTTCTCAACTTTCAAAACCAATTATTCTTCAAACAAAGCCTTTATTGTGTTTGGCTGAAGCTAAATAAACTTGAAATTCAGATATTTTTTTAAAAAAGAATAGTCTGCTAAATGGTGTTGAGGTTTAAATATTAAAGCTTGTTTATTTCTCTCACTTCCTTAAATGTTAAATGTTTCAGAAACCTTCCCCTGTTATTATAGTCTATTAAATCAGACTTATCAAAAAGGAAACATTTATTGATATCTTGAGAGATGTGTGTGTCTAATTAAGGTTGTGTTGCTGTGCATATTTTATACTAAAGTAAATGTTTCCTGCAATTTAACTTTAATCAGGTCTGAAGGGCCTTAATAAGTATTTGTCTCGGTCACTTTTTTTCTCCTTTCCCTGGACTAAGGGGAGGATGTACTATATCAGTTTGCAAAATCACATCATTTACCATTGCCTGAGGATGTTCTGCCACATGCTGTAGTATTTGCTCTATACATTTGTCCCTGGAAATGTTGGCAGCTGGTACTAAATGCACCTTCTTGATGGAGCTAGTAAACCCAGAAGAAGTCTGGAGTATTAGTAGATTGCTGTTTTGAAGTGTGGTTAACAGCTAGTTTGCTTATTTCTTTGTTATTTCACCCAATTTTACTTGGAACTGTGATTACTAGAAGAAAAAAGATTTATAGGTTTCTGAATTACTGGTTTAAAGTTTTCAATTTACAAGCTTGCTTTTTTTGGTTTTATTGTTGTGCTAGGTTCCTCTTGGTGCAGTTTCTGTTGTCCTTTGTTATTTTCTTTACTAATGTTCTTGTTTCATGTACAGCTACCACTGTTCGAAGGAAACTTAGTCTCAAGTTATGTAGCCATTAGAATGCCTGTCCTGTGCTTGGGTTCTCCTTTTCATTCATGGTGGAAGAGTAAGTTTATCTTATTAACTATAGCATTTATATCAAATAACTGTATAATAGATTGCTTTCTTAATTCTGCTGGCAGAGGGATGCAGTAATGCCGAACTCTTTTGCACAGTATATTTAAATATATATATATATATACACACGATTTAGTATGTTATTGTGTATATATATGCATACACTACTATATATTAGTATATTTATAGATTCACACTTATAGAAATATATATATGTATATATATTTGTGGGGAGAGACAAATATTTCCTTTCCTTTCATCATGGTTTTCTAAATTTCAGCAATCTTTTTGTTGCTACTCTGATTAATATGTTAAGTAATTTTAAACT
This sequence comes from Eurystomus gularis, assembly GCA_013400335.1. Classification (NCBI taxonomy): domain Eukaryota; kingdom Metazoa; phylum Chordata; class Aves; order Coraciiformes; family Coraciidae; genus Eurystomus; species Eurystomus gularis. The sequence goes on along the minus strand of VZZY01024559.1, from coordinate 15,467 downwards.
TAACCTATGATCTTACTGTAATAGATGGTTTACATGTAACAGAGACAATTTTTACCAGTGATACCATAATCCAAATAGATGTAGCAGATAAGAAGAAAGGAAAAATAGTTATTCCCCAATAATGGGGCACTTAATAAAGGAACAATCCCATGCTCTGCTCAAACTCACACAGGGATTACATCTGCACTTGGAAATTAAGCAGTGCCAGGGAGTGTGTCCTGGTGTTGGTGCTGTTCAAGTGTCAGAAGAGCCCTGGGACAGTTTTCCTCCAAGGCCAACTAGCACTTTTGCAAAGACTTCTTGGGCATCATTTGATAGGTGATCATGCTGTGTTGGACAAAATCTTAACAGTATGAACATGGCCAGCTGAAGGTGCCCATTTTTACAGTCACAGGTGGGTCTTGGTCCTGTTTATTTAGCTTTTTAGAAGACATGCAGCCAGAAAGTCTGTACCAAAGGTTGACATTAAATCCACATTCTTTTTGTCTCATTCCAGCGCCTTTCTAGATCACAACCCTCATTTATATGACATTATTCTTAAAAATCACCCTGGTAAAATGACTAAAGCAGTGTTTAAAGAACAAAACAATTTATTGTTTATTTTCTTCAGATAAACATCACAAAATGTATTTGTTTCCAGCTTTGATGACTGCACGTGTGTGCGTGTGTGTGTGTGTGTGTGAAAACTGAGATGGTGAATGAAAGAAAGGAAAAGATAACTGATTCAGAAATGAACTTCTAGAATGCTCCAACATCAGATCACGTAATTAGTACTCAAATTATGAGCACCGCTGTTTGGTGGAATTACACTTGTGCGAACAAATTCTGTTCCCACAGTTCAGGAACACTAAATGATCTTTAGGAAGGAACGATGCTTGAGGTTTCTGTAAGCTTCCTTCATTGATTTAAATCCTGATATTCAACAGTTCTTAAAAATGCTCATGCTTTTCTGAAGAAAATCCTTAACAAACAAATTAGCATTAAAAATGACAGAAATGGAATGGTGCCGAATTATGTTATAATATAGGGAATATGTATTCCTGAAATAACAGTACAAGCTCGATGTTAATGTCTTCCGTATTCTTCTTCAACTAAGTCTGCAAGGTTTGCCCATATCTTATTTTGCCTTTCAAATGATCACTTTGCATTTACAAAGTGTGCAGGTTCTCCTGGCAAAAGTGAAAGGTAAGAAAACAGTTACCAAACAGAAGCCTATTCTTCAGCCTTTCCCCCTTTACATGGAGAAATTGAAACAAGAGAAAGCAAGGTAAGAAAAATGCTGTGCTTGGAAAGGAAAACTCTCCCAAATCCACTTTCCTTCTTGCTAAGTCAGGACTGTTGATATTGGAACCTGCTTCCTGGAAGAGTAACTGCTAACCTCTTGATGAAGAAATCTGGAGTTGATTTGTGTAGGAGGGAGGGACAACGTCCAGTTTTACTCCACCAGCACCTCACAGCCTTCGTGTTATGGCACTCAACCCTCAAAGGAGATCTGTACCTAAGGTAATAGGTGTGTAGAGGCAGGCTCAGGCTCCTTCATCAATTAATTAATGAGGGTTAGGTGTCTGAAGGGTATTTCTGGAAACTAGATTTTCACAGAGTCCTAATAGAACTATGCTCATGAATCTGAACATTGCTTATATATGGGAAGGTGAGAAAAAACCACACATCACCCATAATAACTTGAGAAAATTTGTAGACCTGCTATGTCAATGTTCTCAGAGATGATGAACAAACTTGCCTTTTTTTTTTTTAATATTGGAGGATAATATCTTCTGAGAAATTTGTTTTAGGACATCTTATGCTAGACCTCTAAGCACTCTGGTAATTGTGGCTTCAGCACTTCGTAGGCTTTCTGTCTGCTAGGAGCTCTAGGTCTACCTACAGCAGAAATTGAGGCATCTGTGAGTACAGAAGGAGATGAACAATTTTCATGTTATGCACCTAAACCAATAGTTTAGGCACCAAAGAGGAATATTGTAAGCATGTACATCAAACTCACAAAAAAAAAATAATTGCCTTTCAGATTCCCTTTCAGGTCAGTGCCATCCATGGAGATACACCTTCCTTCTGTGAGATAACTCTGTTACACTGGTATGGAAGCAGCTAGACTTCTCATAGCTTAGGCAGAGTGGCAGATTCCCTTCAGAACACTGTGATTCAGCTGTAGGAAATTTCTTTTGGGAAGAAAATAGAGAGTAAATTTATGCAGGAATCCATTTGGAAAAATCCCAGCCTAAAGATTATGTGGCTCAAGAAAGTACTGTATTGAAAACACATGGCTGCAGCTCACTAGTTTCAGATCAAATGTGACAATGCTTCAGAATCAGCCTTAGTAAAAAGGAAGATTGCTCATTTTTAGCGTTCACCACAAAAGGTGAATGCTAACAGAATTTACCTGCAATTTCCAGTGGTGTGTGGTTTTTGGTATTTTTTTTTTTTTAATCCTTACATATCTTGTGATTTCTGAATTTGAATAAAATTCAGAGAATGGAAAAAAGTAAAAAATGTGAGGTGAGTTCTTCACCTAGCAAACAACTAAAGGGGAGTTTCTGCTGTTGGAAATCCTAACCTGTTTGGTAATCCTGACAGCATTGTGATTTGGGTCTCTACAATCATCAGTTCCATGACCTATCATTTTTTTCTCTCCAGGAATCAGGATTTTGCACTGGGACCTAAGGTCCATTGTGGGACTGATTCAGGAGAGTGAAGAGTGTGCTCCTACCCTTGGTTATTTTTGAAGCAAAACTTCACAAGGCAGAAGATGACTAGGTAGGTTTGTGGTCTTGCCTTTGCAAGTCCCCTGAAAGCATTACTGTTCTATTTGTGCAATTGCATTTGTGCACTTCCATGTTCTGGAAGCAGAGCTTATTCTAATAGGTAGAAATCTGTGGATGCAAATGGGTTTCAGAGGAAGAAAATAAGCACTCGGCTGAGGTAACTAGTTTCTGTCCTATATTCTGTTTTAAGAACATGAGCTAGCCAAAACCCAGGCCAGGAGTCCTATTGGTCTAGACAGAACGTGCTGGCTCCTCAAACAGGTCCCTTTCTACATAAACTTCTGAGACTGGAGAAGGAGGCTTGTCCTTACTGTTGGTGTGTTGGACTGAGATGCAGTTGATGGACATGTGTATGATGTATTTGTCAGGCTTGCTATCTTTGTAAATTCTTGTATTTTCCGGTGCCATTGCCTTTTGAGCAAAGTACACAGAATTGCTTTCCTCATTGTTAATATGATACTCCTGTAGACTACAACTTCTTTGGCTTTTGGGACTTATGTTGCTTTTTGCTTTTTTTTTTTTGGGTGGGGAGGGAGAAGGGTGGGGGGGTGTGTGTGTACTTTTCTGCTGTTATAAATGAAGTCCTTTCACAGGACTCTGACATATATGCTCCCTCACTTAGGCCTATAGTTCATCCACCTTTCTCACCCTAAAAAACTACTTTCAGTGACCTTGGCTCGTGTGCCACCTTTTTCATCCTCTTTGGTGGCATTAATAGCTTAAAGGAAGTAAAGATAAAAAAAAAAACAAAACAACAAACCCAAAACCCCTCTTCAAGCCAAGGACTCTCTCCACTTTGTTTTTTCCTTCCTGTCCTCCATATACAAGCGTTCTGCTATGTCTGCCTCTACCACTGAATCACTCTTCAGTGTTTTTCCCCAGCTTTACTGTTTCTTGCTTCTACTTCTTCCTTCAAAGCTTATTAATCTCTCTGCAGCTTGATGCATTTTCTTCATTCACTTATTAAGCCACTGTGTCCTGGACATGTGCATACAGAAGGAAGTCCTTCCCCTCCTTGCAAATCCACCCACAGAAAAACGAGGCAAGTTATTACGCAGATAATATAAATATGTGTCACTGAGATCCCACAGAATTGCTTCAATTTGCCCAGGCCGGACAAGTCCAGGTAAGTTTGGAATCTCCCCAGTTATGAGACAAAACAGATTTTAAAATCCCTTTAAAGTTTAAATTAAGTACTTCAACAATATTTAAAATTGTATCTGTGGCCAAAACGGGCACTGTAGACTTGTAGAAAGAAAAAAGCAAACAACAAAAAAGCAAGAGGGAGAAGCAGGTTAAAGGATTAAAACCAAAACTGACGCAGTTTCAGTTGTCAGATACCAGTATTTTATTAGGTTCTACACAACTTTAGTGTCTTGGGATCTGCTAAGCAAAATTTGTTTCACTTAACCCTTGGGTATCACAGGCCAAGTCAATGAAAATAACAGTCAATATTTGAAGATCACAAACAGCAAGTTTAGAGTAAATGAAATGTAGATGGCTTTATTGGACTTAATTACATATGAAATTGAATACCTTCAGAACAAAGTACAATAACAACATGAACATATTTATTAGGGAAATGTTTTACGAAATTCAGATCGGCATATTAGAAATACGGAAAACAGAGCCTAGACAGTCACATACTGCTGCACTTGAAGAGCTGTGAGTGAACATTCTGCAATTGCTTCAGGAAGTTTTTAAATGATAGCACAAAAGCACACGTTAAGATCTCATGTTCTGGTTCATGAATGTGAAAGAATTTACTGTCCCCGTTATGAATTAGGGCCCTGCCTGCCACATCTATGTGTGCATCAGAGAATAAAAAGGGGTAGAAGGCAGGCAGAGGTGATTAAAGGTTGAAGGGATGACTTCTTGACAATGTAGTATTAAATGAATTAATATATCCATATTTCAGTTCTAGAATTTAAATGCAATATAGTTTTCTATCTATAAAAAGCATTTTCTGGAAGTTAGATTTGAACTACCTGCTCTGAAAATAAATTCATGTTCTATATCTGGCTACAATCTCAGTACATTCTATGTATTTAAAAACATCAGTTCAGCTCCCAGAAAACCCCCCAGTCTTATAAAATCTAACCCTCCTAAAAAGATGTACTGAAGTTAGCGAAATGACAGTCTAACCAGTTTCACTTAATTATTTGACTGGTAACTCAAATTAAATACTTAACTGCACCCTTTATCATACAAAAACATACGTATCGTGTTTATTACTACTGATGTTAAAGGAAACTTGTACAGGACTCAAGCTTTGTGTTTTCTTCATTACTGAAACCACAAATCCAGTGAAGACTTCTTAGACAAGCTTTCATTTTTCAATTAATATGTTTTATTTCAAATTTATTCAGAGCTGAAACAAGAGTTACATTTGCAGCTGAGGAAAGAGCTGAAACTTTGTTCTTTCTTTTGTGCTCAGCCATACAATTTATTTTTCTCCTGGCAACAGATTTTAAATCTCCTTGCATTTTTTTTTTTTTTTCATGGGAACTGTTTTAGTAAGTGCCGACATTAGAGCTGACAACGCTTTGTGTGGTTTTTTTTTCCTTTTGCCTGGTTTCTGTGTCTGTGTGTGCAGGCATGCATTCATTAACGTAATTCCTCAACATTCAACAAGAGTGCATCATAAACGAGAGGAAAAAAAGGCTCATAAATATTTAGATCCTCCATCTACCTCCCAAAACTGAAGTGAAAAAGAGTATTTAGTGAGGACTTGGTTGGAGTTAATCTGCATATGAACTGAAAGGGGGTACAAAAGGATGAAAAGGTGGTGGAAACGAGCATACAAACCCCATAGTCTCCAGGGGGCCATTCATCTTGTTCTTGTCAATACAATCTCAGTCCTGCTGCTTGGCTGTTTTCTGCGCATGACCCAACAGAGCAGCTTTGCAAAGACAATGCTACAAGGATGTGTGCGCTTTCTTCCTCGTTTTGTTCTATCGCGTAATTTTTCAAGAGGAGAAGCACAATACTTCATGTTTCGGAAGCTGGAGAAATTTCTCTAAATGCTTCTATACTCGTTTGTGGTCTGACATACAAACTTAAAACATTTACATAAAAGGACACGCAGGCTATATGAAAATCAATTTCAGGTAATTTGACAATTAATGAGAGGTAATGACATTACAATGTAGCTTAAAGCACATTATTACCTGCTGGACAGCTACAAAACCATACCATTTGGACCAAGTGCTGTGTATATTTTTATATAAAACACCACTATTTCTAATAAACAACACTGTCAAAAAGTCCAAAATTAAGATCATAAAATAGAACACCAATAAAATTTAGTATTGAATGTATTTTCATATTGAACAGAATCACAGTATCATTTCGGTTGGAAGGGACCGCCTGAGATCATCTAGTCCAGCCCCACACATGGAATTCTACAATATTATTGTATTTTTAAAAATGAGGGAACGTGTAATACATTCAATAATTATTAAATGTCTGTTTCATGATCTGAATTCAAATTAATTTTGAAGGCTTACATCACACTACCTACAAACAATGGCTTGTGATCTATGACTGCTGTGCTCAGGTATCCTTTTCAGCCAAAAGGGCATAAAGGCCACTGAACACTAAAGTCTGGCATTAGACACAAATAATGACTTCACACAGAATTCTTGATCATAAACAGCCAAAAGAGGAGCTTTTTGGTTGTTATGAGGACAAAGTTAGAATGAAATAATGTAACTCAATTAATCAAGCTCCACATCAATCATATGTATTGAATTACATCAATACTATATGCAAAAATGGTCATTTAAATCATATAACATTTACTTATCTTACTACATAGCTAATCTTCTATTTTGTACTTGTGATAACAGAAAAGTCCAAGTTCTTTTGTTGGTTTTTTGTTTGTTTGTTTTTCAAATTAACCTCTATTCCAAGTCTCCTCCTTAAATGAACTCAGCTGGTTTGGTTTTTTGCTTAGTTGGAGTTTGGTTGTGTTTTTTTTGTTATCAGACCTCCCCAAAGCCCTGTTATTGGAATGAAATAGTGAACATATCAATGTAACATCAAGTGGAAGCTGAAGTGTGCAAGCTGCTAGGACTCCCCACTTAGCACCTGTTGCCAATCACACAAAGGACTCCACCTATCCTGACAAACTTCTAATGCAGTATCAAGATCTATCAGCAGCCAAAGAGAGATAATTGATTTCACTACTAACCTGTAAGACAGGTGCATACAAATTTTAAAATGGGACAAAGACCAATTATGCCTTTAGTAATGAAAATTGGATGGATAGCTATAAATAACTACCTGGAAGGAAACCCGAGGTAGGGGTGTATACTTTAACTGCCTTGTGAAGGGGAAGACCTCCTTCTGGCATGAAAATTGGCCATCTGATTGGTCATGTCACTATTTTTCAAAAGCAAGTAGAAAAATTCTAGAGAAGGCAAAGTGCTTTAAGTCAAGGAGTACCTCCTCTTCACCTCTAAGAGAGAAGTGGTTTGTCAGCTTCCAAAATAACAGGGCCTTTCCCGACCTTTCTAGGGTGGGAAGAATGCTGCCTAATTTGGCTTACTTAATACCTATTTTAATGCTGACCTTTAACCAAAACAACTGCAAAAATACAAGATAACTTTTTTCCTGCCTTGCCTCAAGTAGTGTTTTCTTTATAGTTCCTGCCACAACCTGTTGTTTTTTGAGCGTATTGTCAGACCAGACAAAATATTGTTGATACATAAGAAAACAGTATTGTTATGCAAACTGGAGAGCAGAGTATACTCTCTGGGAAACTTAATTTTGCATTTCTCTACTCTTAAGTTGATAGGGTAACAGTTTTTCAGTCTTACCAGGATTTGGAGTGTGTAGGGAAGGGTGTGGGGGTGGGAGTGTGTGTTAAAAATCAGAGACAACTGACACACTTGTTCTGTAAAAACAAAAACCTGTAATCAAAGTATAATAACCTTTCTTTCTTAGTTTAACAAGTTACCTGAAAGGTGAAGAAATCTACCCATTAAACTTTCAAATATCTATTTTTAAACATACCATGAGACAATGTTAATATTTCAGTGGTCATCTTTATTTATGAATGATACAGTAAACTACATAATATAAAGCTACCTACTAGAGTAAGCGTCCTTAAAATCTGCAAGTTATAAGAAAAGTTCTAACGTGCATGGACACCAAATTCATGTTCTAAATGACCAGGACTAACTGGATCTGTACAAAAGTCATTTGAATCTACAGGGAACATGTTATGTTTCCCTTCCCTATATTTCAGTCATAATCTGAGACCAAACACTTCAGACACTTCAAATTTAGCTGCAGTGATTGATTTATTTATTTATTTCAATCTGACCACTAGATCTAAATCTGGGGAATTACTCCATTTTGCATACATTTTGCCTCTACACCATAGTGAACTTTTCAGCCTACTCCCTTGCCCCTCTACTCTGTGGTCTATCCAACACAATGACTTGATGAATGTAAAATACTAATACACTTCTGAAAGCCAAAGCTAGGGAATGACTGCATTACCTTCAATGGAGTAATTTAATTCTTGTCAAAATCCTGAACCCAAGCTGTCGTTCACACTGTTCTGAGAGCAAAAGTGGTTAACATAAAAGTTTCTGCATCCTTACTGTGAGATTCAGCTGACTGTTCAACAGTTCGCAGGGGCCAGTGCAGATGTCCAAAAGGTGGAAGAGACATCTGTGCAGAGCTGGCAGATGTGATACAGAAACTGAGAGACAAGTGACCTTCTGGAGATTCAAGTGGAATACCATAAGGCAAGTGAATCCCACCCTTTACTATGCTTATAAACTTGTAACAATGAATTACTGTAATTGAACAATGAACTAATTTTAAATAATAATCAGGTACAGTATTAAAGAAGATTGTAAGATCTTGTATGAAGTGACTGTAGCTCAAAATGAGTCAGATCTCTTAGAATAACTAACAACGCAGAAACATTCACCTTTTGGCTTTGAGCCCACGAGTCATGTTTTACTGATTGTTGTGACTTGTCCTTTGAGTGCTGGTGACAGTCAAATAGGGACTTACAATGCACCAACCTAAAAATGCCAACAAAGATGGCATGAGATTTGGGATGCTTCCTGTTTCTGTTAGGAAATCCTGAATTTATCCAAGTGCTGAAGCAACAATTCCCTGCACTTTTATAATAGCTTTCATCCAAGCAACTTGAAGTAATTTACTATAAAGTGTTTCATAGCTTCTGAAGAGCACAAAACTCTGAAATGGGCTCTGGGGCATACCTACAACATACATGGCTTCCTATTCCAGGAAAGACCTTCCATGCTCAACAGAAAGGCTGTGGGTAGGAAGAGCAAATGGGAGACAGTAATTGATCCACAAAAAAAACAAAAGGCCCAGTAACAAAAAAGAAAGAAAGAAACAAAAGAACAGAACACTGCTGTTTCCTTCTAGAGAAAAGGTACAAATACCCATGAAGAGATAAAGCAGAGAGCAAGCTTCTGAGCATAGTACAGCACAGAAACACAATGATCTTTGTGTGGGTAATCAACAACCACTGTAGCACTGCTCACAGTCCTCTGCTTTGGATGAACACTGTTGAGCAATTCTGCCTCATCTCCAGAAGCTTTTAAGATTCATATTGCTTGGTCTCTTTCTTTTCTCACAGCTTTGTAACTCTCAGAAGAGAAGAGATACTTCTCTTCATCATTATATATTGAGTCTTTATTAAATACAAATCCTTTTCTATGCATTTAAAGTATTTGTAGGCTGAGCAGATTTCTAGTAAAAAATAAGATTCTGGATTTCTCATACTGATTAATTATATTTTACTAGAAGGCCTAGCCAATATAAAATGTTTTTTGCTCATTACCAGAAGGTTTTAAAAAATTCAAAGTTTTCTTATAACTCGTTGATGTTTTATGTCCAGTTAAATATAAGCTCCTCAGGTAAGAACTGCTGCCTTTTGAGTACTGAGTATTAAGAAGCATAAACAACACACCACTAGCAATCCCTCAATGTAAGTCAATATATGTAGACATCCATATTTCAAATATGTTAAAAGGAAAAGTTAAATTAATGCATTTCTTGCATTCTGAGCTCTACTTGGTTTTAGTAGTAATTGAGAAGAATTGTTAAATCTATACACACAGTTAAGGTTGAAAACATTTCATTTATATTCAATAGTAACCAATATATTATGGTGTTTGACCAAAAGATGGTGCACCTGTCCTGGTTCAGCCAGGACAGGGTTAATTTGGTGCAGCCAGGCTATTCTATACCATGCTGACATCATGCCTCGGGGCCAGTTCTGGGTTCAAAGGTTCAGCACGCGTGTGTGCTCGATCTGTCCCTTTGTCCCCAGCATTGCCTTTCTCTGTGTATTGCTTCTTTCTTACTGTTATTGCTTTGTTACTGTGATTGCTTCTTACGTGTTTCTGTATTAAACTTTCCTTATCTCAACTCAAAGGGGCATTTTGAAACTTTTTTTTCTTTCTCTGTCCAGGGCAGGGGGGGTGTGTGTGTGCAGCGGTGGCAGCGACGTGGTGGGCTACTGCAGAGACCCGCTGGGGCTTTACTAAACTACCATAGCACCTGAAAACCACAACTTGCCAGTTTCTTTAGCTCTTGGCAATTTGCTGTGGTTGTCAAAATGAATCTGCAAATTTCCGTGACATGAGCTTTGTCTCTTTTTTTATCCTATAGTGAAGGTGAAAAACATTTCTTGCTACAGTGAAAAGTAAAAATACCTCTGATCACCTTTCTTACAAAACAATATGTCTTCCAACATTGTATTTTTAGTTACGTGTAGCAAATAAAGCTACTGAGGGCACTACCGTAGTTGAGATGACTGCATCAATTAAAATGCAGAATGTTATCCTAGGTAGTTTTAAGGTTAGGTATCTAATGCAAATCAGATAGGAGGTAAAAAACCAAGTATGTCTGAAACAATGTCAAAGATCTTAGTAGTCTTAATTTCCAGATATCCTAATAGTGTCTTTTAAACCAGAACATGTGTTAGCTGGACTCCAATGACAGACATTATATTTAGCAATGGCCAATTCAATGCCTGCGCAGAGTTAGGCAGCACTTCCAGTGATACACACTTGCTGCTACTCCCACTTCTGCAACATGTGGCACAAGCTGGTTCACAGTTTCCATACACGAGTTCTCCAAAAGGGACCGTCCAGAAGCCATCTGGAATTCTCCCCTATTGCAAGCCCAGAGCTGTACAGTTAAGGTAATAATTTTGTGACTGCACCAATAGAAAGTGTAATATCTATCACACCAGCTGAAGCTATGGGACTGTGCATGTGATCAGAAAGACGTGTTAGTGTATTTCAAGAGAGAATATTTGGCTTCTTTTAGTGACCTAGTAAGAGTATTGGTTACTCATGATCCAACAGTAAAATGCACAAAAGCAATGCAAATGTTTATACAATATGTAGGGAAGTTTATGAGCTTAGAGGTAAAACATACCTTCAAAATACAGTCTTCAAATATGTTCTGTGAATCACTAGTTCCTCCCCGCCCCAGCTTTTAAATGCAAGTGCTGTTATGAACAAGATGATAAAGTGGGTAGATTTTGTTTACAATGTAGTACCTCAATGTAGTTTTCTCTAATTGCTGGTAATTTTTTCTTTTCCATGCTTTCCAAATTGCTTTTCTTTCCCTCCTTCTCACCATTTTCTGCCTTTCTCAGCAACATTGTAATAAAACTGGCATACATGAGACTTCATTTTCATCTACTACTGAAGAGGGTGAAATGAAACCAATCTAACTTTGTTTTTAATGCACTAAGATTTCTCAGGAGCCTAGCAGAACTACCACCCTCTCTAGACAGACATGACTTTTCTTGTTGCTAGAATTCTATCTTCTCTGGAGAAAAGTCTAAATAGTGGTATGTAAAGAAACAGAATGTACAGACATGACATATCCATGGCAATTATCTAGTTAAAAATACCAATCTCCTACACAATTAATTTACTGCAATTTTGAACATTGATGTAATACATTTTACTATATACTGATTTACATCTTTTCCATGCATAACCATGGCTATTTGGTAGTTCCGATAAGGTGAGGCCAAACACAGAGACACCCACACCATCCCTCACTACTGAGAGTTAAACAAAATGCTTAATATTTGATGAAGCAGAACTGAGGCCCCCTCTGTCCTACCTGTGTAACAATATCCTATCACAGTTAGTGAAGGTATACACACCTTACCAAGGAAACTGTCGGGTACAAGATTGAGGTCAAAGGTGGAAAATACTTTTTTGTGACTTAGCATTTTCTTTTCTCCCCAACCTAACGACTGCATAATTAATATGCAACCACAGGAACTGTGAGAACGAAGCTCTTTCTGCTCTTGTGCAAGTGGATGAATCACAAAGATACCTCTTCTTCTGCCTCCTTTATTCCAACCTGAGGAATGGCGAGTTCTAACAGGAGTGATACTGTGGGTTACTACACCCTTCTTCAGAGTTGTTGTACAGCTTGAAGTACCTTAAGTATAAAACATACAAATCTGAATCCTTCCAGATTAAGGTATGCTTAAAACCTGCATCTTCCACTTTTTCAGCAATCATTTAGCACCTATAGTGGAGAAATTTAGGCATTACTTCTTCCAAGATTACACACAGCACTCAGAAATGTCCCTTTTTAGACGATGAACACTGTACCGCCTGCTTATTACTTTGAATGATGCACTGCTATGGCTTCTGTTTGAAATTTTACCTGTCAGTTTGGCTTAATATGTTTTTTGTCATCAGATGCCACAGAATTTCAATATAATTGGTTCTCGAGATTTTTAGTCTGGCTCTAAACCTTATTCTCTTCATGTGTTTACCATCTTGCAGAGATTAATGAATTTCACATGTCCACCTGGTAGTGGCCAGGTCTGACCGCTGCATTACAGTTACAGCAGCTACAATCTTGTACACTATGAATGATTCAATACCAAATCAGGAACATATTTTTTTTTCTCAAGTGACCGTAATGGGCAAGTGAAGAATTGCTTCTTCCCCCAAAGAGGAACAGTATAGCACATTGGTACCTTCCTGTTACAGACAGCATTGCAGAAGGCTGATGACATCCAAGTCTATCTCCCTATGATTTGGTCAACAAAGATGCTGGAACAACAGCCAACACTAACTAAAAGAGTGTGTTTCCCAGTAGTCATCAGCCTTCAGCTCTCCTATTTCCCAAGGTGCTATCAGCAATGAACATTATAGCAGTAATCAAATTTGCTTTTTATGATCATTGCAGGCCTTTACTGTAATATACAGAGGCTGTGGCTAGCATTATCATAATTTTTCTTACTTCGAGATTAGATTAATGCAATAAAATGTCACCTTAAAAGAGAAGCTGCTGGAGAATACTACAGGTTAGAAAAGAACAGCTTCCTGGATGAAAACACAAGAGTTAAAGCCAGGGACTTAATCACTTGTGTCTGTTGGATAGTTACCTAAAGAACCCTACATGACTGCAGGACCCTGTTACCTTGAAACAAACTAACCAGCCTCCCTCTCACACCACCCCCTGACATGACTGTCACACAACCTCTCCCCCTTACCCACAGGATCTGTTTACGCAGCTGCATGGCCTTCTCCGTCCCCCTCCTCCCCCCATGGGAAAGCTGCTCAGTGTAATACAGCAAAGAGTGTTTCTAGTGCCTCTGTAGCTCAGGCTGTAGACACACTGGTCTCGATGGGAGCTGTACCTTCCCATAGCTCCTTAGAAGTTAATTCAACTTTCATCTCCCAGGTACTCTTAAAACACCCCTTCCTGGGACATGGAAGTGGGAAGGTAAAGGCAGAGAGGAGAACATAAGGTACTCTGAGGGGGGCTTTTAGGTAGCTTTGTTGGTTTACCGTATATTCGATAAAGAAAGATATCATGCTGAATTGCTTATTTAATAGTGAGTTATCTACATTTTGTTAAAGCATTCACCTTTTCCAAGGGCATTTTTCCAATGCTTTAAATTCAAAGTCTTGAAGTATTTATGGAAAAATCAAGGATGAGTATTTTTAAGTCATTTATGCCCAATTACATAGGCAGCTTCCGTACATAGCTTTGCTTCAATTTCTGTAGTTTAGACTGTAAAAATAATTCAGATTAACACAGAGAAAACTAGAGCTTGAATTTTGCACTGCACTGCATTAGCGATTCCTCAGTAACTGCTGGTGTGCACCATCTTACCCTCCAGTAAATAACAGCAAAATAGCTTAGGATAAGCTATATTGTTCCTATTAGTAAGTAAGACAACTGATAGTTACTGCACAACAATTTCTGCTGGTTTTCCTTACCTTCTATTTTCTGCTCATATTCAAGCACTGGAAGCACTTTATGTGCAAGGAGCAATAATGAAGCTATATAGGAACAGCTGCACCAAATCTGCTGAAGAAAAGTCTCCATATGCTATTTTTTACTGTGAGAATCAGCAGTCCAGAACAATTATTCCAACATTATCTAAGTTCATCTAATTTTAAGATGAAAGCCTGCTGTCTGACAGATGCCTTTAATCAAATTGAAGGATTTGATAGCAAGTTTTCTCAGGGTTAAAAAGAGCCTTTGCTCACCAGATAGAAATTAGCAAATAAAGAGCTACAAAAATGCACCCTCTTTCAGGCTGATCTACTATAAAGAATGGCACTTTTGTCAAGCATATAAGGTTGTGTTTTAGCTTGTCACAATTTTAAAACAAGGTTGGAAAAGAGAAAATATTATCTTATTACTAAGTAGAAACCGTGTTGTTTCATCATCCATAGCCATACTGCAGCATACTTTGAGAATGCTACTGATGGACTGAGAATCTATATTAAAGAATTGCTTTGCAATGTTGCCACTCTTTCTTGAATAACAAAGAGAATATTTTCTTGCTGAATACGAATTTTTAAAATGCTGTACGCCATAAATTTGACTTATCTTACATAAGCCATTCAGTTTTACTTAATGTAAACAAAAACCTGAAACGAAATAAAAATTTCTCATGTCCACATAATGAGTTCTACATATTTAAAGGGGGGAGAATACACTGAACACTAGAAGGAATGCAGTAAGCCACGGCTTGTTACTATTATGAGAACCACACCTTCTCTAAATTTTTGTCCATGCACCTCTTCCAGGAAAAGCAGAGTAGCACTGCTTGACAATACTCAATAAAATTACACACGTGTCAAGACAACACACATGTGCTTTTTTTTTCAGTTTTGGAAGCACTGCTCATTACAATTAATCTAGTATTTAAAGTTTCTTCAAATACTGTGCAGTATGTATGAAAACACATTTGAATTTTTAAAGAACTTCAAGCAATAGCTGGACTTTATACCTATTCCCATAAAAAATGGCTGTTTTCAGCCAACTAAACGAAGCGATTTTTAGCTAGCTTTATAACATAAGCTCTACCAAGCTACTGAAAATTGCATCAAAGCTTTCTAACGACCTCCTAAGTAAAAAAAAACAAAAAACCAAACAAGGACAGCAAGTAGCTGCGCGGGGAAGGAGGAATACGTACAAGCAACCGCGTCGCGCTGCTTTGCGGCTACAGCGGATGGAGCACGTTAATTTTGGTTCTGGCTGCCGGATACTGCTGCTCCCATCACGTCTCCCATCCAAACCCGTCAAACAAGCCGTAGCTGATGCCAAAACAGGGCGCTGCCCTATAAGCAAGAAGGGCGTTTAACTGCCTGCCGCTGAGGCTCGGGCAGAAAGGTAGCG
>VZZY01024558.1:167534-190347 GCA_013400335.1 Eurystomus gularis | reverse complement strand
GGGGGGCAATAATCTTTACCCCTACTCCCCACCCCAAATAACCCCTGCCAGCCCTGCCCTGCCCCTTCTCCTTTCGCAGAGCGCGACTATGAAGGTGGTGAACCTGAAACAGGCCATTTTACAGGCCTGGAAGGAGCGATGGAGCGACTACCAGTGGGCCATCAATATGAAGAGGTTCTTCCCACGTGGGGCCACCTGGGACATCCTCAACCTGGCAGGTGTGGGGCTGTGGGGATTGGGGGGGGGGAGCTGTGGAGGGTGTGGAGTTGGCTGGGGGTAGAGCAGAGGGTGGAAATGTGCTGGATGGGGGTTTTCACATTTGGGGTTGCTCTCTCTGGCACTGCGCGGGGTGGTCTTGGTGCCTGGACCTGTGATGGAGCTGGTGTGAAGCTCAGGTTATGGCAGAGGGCTGGTTTGGCAGGGCTGGGATGTGGCGATATGTAAAATGTTGCTGGTGCAGAGCTCTGGGGATGTAGAATGGTTTGGGTTGAAAGGGACCTTAAAGATCATCTTGTTCCAACCCCCCTGCCATGGGCTGGGACATCTTCTACTAGACCAGGTTGCTCAAAGCCCCATTCAACTTGGCCTTGAACACTTCCAGAGCATCCACAACCTCTCTAGGCAGCCTGTTCCAGCGTCTCACCACCCTCATAGTGAAGAATTTCTTCCTAGTATCCAGTCTAAATCTCCCCTATCCAGTCTAAATCTCCCCTTTTTCAGTTTAAAACCATTCTCTTTGTTCTATCACTACAATCTCTGGTCAAAAGTCCCTCCCCACCTTTCCTGTAGGCCCTTTGAAGTGCTGAAAGGCCGCAAGAAGGTCTCCCCGGAGCCTTCTCTTCTCTGGGCCGAACAACCCCAACTCTCTCAGCCTGGCCTCGCAGGGGATTGCACCACTGCGTCCCCACATGGGCTACACACAGGTTCCTGTAGCTGCTGAGCCCCAAGATGGGGTAATGACCCCGTCTGCCTTGTCAGCGTGTCCAGCCAAGGGAGTGAAAAGCTCTGCGGAGGAGCCAGGTGCTGCTTCCCACCCCTGGTTATTAGAGTTTCTTTTCCCGTCCGTATTCAAGGGCGTTTGACACGAGTCCTGCCAAATGCTGGTACCTGCCGAGCTCCACGTTTGAAAGGTTTGCCAGGCTTTTATGCCAATTATAGAAACTTGTTGCTAGGTTTTGTTGGGTTTTGGTTTTTTTCCCCAGTGCAGCAAGCGGGTGTTTGCAAGCCGTGGATAAATAAACAGAGGGTTGCTGTGCCGGGGGATCAAAAGGGAAATATCCCTGGCACAGGCAGCAGCACCCCTCACCCCACCGAGGAGGGGAACCTTACCCGACTGGGGCTTTTTTAGCTCCCTCCATCCTACGAGAGTTTTTCTGGCCTGTGATGGTGGGTTTTGTCAAACCGCCTCCACCGACCGAGTTTGTCCCCATGGTGAAGTCTGCGCACGGACGTGCCCGGCCCTGTGGCAATGTGGGGCTGGAAGAGCTGAGCTGTGGGGCCTGGCTGTCGCAGCGGGGTGACAGGTTTTCTCGGGGGGGCTGCAAAAAGGAGCTTCAAAGGGAGGACGCTGACACCGGCGCCGTCCTGGGCGGCACGAGCGTTGTGGGCACGCGGGGCGGCTGTTCCCGAGGCCCTGCCGGCCGTGACAGCTGCTGCTGCCCTCGCTGCAGCCCTCGAGCCGTCCCTTTCCCCCAGGACGTGCCTTTCAGATCTGAGCTCTGAGGGAGGAAGAGCTTGGCACGAGCTGCCAGGATCATGGCAGAGCCCAGCAAATCTATGCTGACACGTCTGCAGCGGGGAACAGCATGTGGCTGGCTCGTGTTGACACTCCCTGATTAGATGGGGAGGGCAAGGCTGCCATTAGCCTTCTGTCCTCGAGCTGAGGTGCTTTTGGCCGAGGTCTCAGCCTTCGAGCGAGACCCAGGGAGTCTCCCGCTCCCGCAGTCGGGATCTGGCGACGGCTGCACCTCCTCCTCCCCCTCATCTTTGGGGCGACAGCTTCCCAAAGGGCTCCTGCCCCCTCTTGCATCTGGGTGCTTTGACCTACTTAGAGCCCGTGCTGCGGCCCGGGGCCTGCTTTCGGGAGGTGGTTCCTGCACTCTGCCATAGTTCAAATGGTCAATTAAAGGCTTGACTGAGCAGATAGGACGGGCAGAGCCCCTCCAGCATCCACAGGCCTGGTGCTGGCAGGCAGCCGGCGGCAGGGAGGGCCAGACGCGCAGGGCTGGTCCCAGCTCAGAGGGACTGTCTGCCCGGAGCTCAGCCCCAGGTGCTGGGGCAAAAGTCAGTTGGTGGAGGATGCGAGAACCTCCTGGGCAGGACGTGGGAGGGAGGGGAATGTGTTTGGAGAATCCCAGGCGCTGTTCCCGGGCCAGGGTGCCCGGGGAGAGCTGAGTTAGCAGGAGGCTGCTCGCATGGCCTGAATTATTTACCGGCTTTTGCCGTTGGGGATTAGAAAGTTGTGGGATTCAGTGAATTTTGGGGAAGAGTGATGCAGAGTTGCCGCGGTTAGCACAATTTGTCCTTGCCGCCTTTCCTGGGGGATGAGGGTAGAGCGTGCGTGTGTCTGCGTGTCCCCACACTGTGTTCGTGCTGACCTGGGACCTTCTGGCCCCTCTCCTTTGCTTGCAGAGGCTCTTCTGGAGCAGGCCATGATCGGGCCGTCGCCAAACCCTCTGATCTTGTCCTACTTGAAATACGCTATCAGCTCCCAGGTAACAACACTCCCCACGTGCTGCCTCCCTGCAGAAGCTGCTGGTTGTCCCCTTGCAGCCCCAGTTTGCAAGTGGGCAAAGACAATGGGATGCAGAGTCCCCAAATCTCCCATGTGTGCCTCTCCTGGGCTTGGGTGGATGATGGAGGGCTCAGCGCGTGCCTGAGGGCAGGGATGCTTTTGTAAATAGCTTCCTCCCATCGCCCGGCTGCACATGGGGTGGAAATCCTCGCCCTTTGAGAGCCTCTGCGCTCGCTCTAAGCACTGCGCTTCCCCAGCGCAGCGTTTAGTATCGCCTAAAGTTTGTGTGAAACAAATCAGCGATCACCTCAAAATGTCTGTTTGGATTTGTGCCGGGTCAGCGCCCCAGCCCCGTCTGCGGTGACAGGCAGCGGGGCCGTGCCCTGACCTTGCCGTTCCTCAGCAACGAGCAGCGTGCTGGCAAACATCGCCCGCTAACGCGCCGCCTCACCGCGGTTGTTTTGGTTTTGTGTTTTGTTCCTAGATGGTGTCCTATTCCACGGTCCTGACAGCCATCAGCAAGGTACGGCTCAGGCAGGTGCTGCTGGAGGTTTTTCCTCTTTGACCCGCGTATCCATTTCCCTCCCCACAACTCTCACCAAATATAGGTCAAGTGGAAAGCGACATCCTCTGCTGAGTCAGCAGTGGTCAGGCAGCGCAGATTAGCCCTTCCGTGTCCCGCTGGGGACCGGCTGCTGCCGCTTCCCGCTCTGGTTTCGGGATGGCTGCGGATGTGAAAGCCTCGTCCCTCCGTCGTGTGGGGCCTGGCAGGCTCGTGCCCCGCAGCACCCTGCGTGTAAAACCACGCCTCGGCTGCCGGAAACCACATCCCTCTGCGGCCGACGGCGCTGGCAGCGCCGCGGGGATCCAGGGCTGGCGATGGAAAAGCAACGCTGCTCGTGAGGGAGGGCTGCCAGCACCCACGGCTGCCCGCCCGCCCCGCTTGGCCGGCTGGCTTCCCACGGCTGCATCAGCTTTGATGGGGACGAGCCCTCTGTGGCTGCCTCTGCTCTGTGTTTGGGGCCGCTCCGTGGGGAGCGATGGCTCCTGGCAGGCAGCGTCAGGCCCCCCGCCCTCCCCGGGCACTGGTCTTGTCAGGGCAACCTCTGCTCTGAAGGGAGAAAAAGATTTAAGGGAGAATATTTCCTTTCCTCCCATCTCCTTGTGGTTACTGGGGGGACAGGAGGGGAAAGACACTGGTAGCTGCGTGATGCCAGCTTTGTTTAGGGTGGCACAGGCTGAGCTTGGAGCTGTGCCGTAAGTGTGCCACAAAGCCCGGGCGAGGGGGGGATCCCCTCCAGCGGGGCTCAGCACCAATCTGGGGTGGTGGGTGCGCTCCTGGGACAGGGCAGAGCCAGTGTATGGGTGGCTGACACCGAGCACAGCAGCGGGCCTGCTCAGAAGGCTCGTCGCCGTGTCCCTCGTTGTGGCATCGCTGCCGTTCTGGCAGAGCGAGCAGAGAGCTGACCTTGAGAGCTGAGGTTTCCTCCTTCAGATCAGCATGGGCCCAGAACAGAGCTGCGGGCTAGCTCCGGCCCGGCAGGGTGGCCCCATCTGCTCCATGTTTCTGCTGCCCACCGTCCTCCCGGCCCTGCGGCCAAGCCGGGCTGTTGGCACACGCTGCCAGCCCCACCGAGCCAGGGACGGGCACATGGGCTGGCACCGAGCCACTGCTGCATCAAGGCTCAGGCCCCTGCTGCTGTTTTGGGGAGGCTGCTGAGAA
This sequence comes from Eurystomus gularis, assembly GCA_013400335.1. Classification (NCBI taxonomy): domain Eukaryota; kingdom Metazoa; phylum Chordata; class Aves; order Coraciiformes; family Coraciidae; genus Eurystomus; species Eurystomus gularis. Next base: position 185,890 of record VZZY01024558.1, on the reverse strand, counting down.
AACCCAGCCTCATCCTTGCTACCGTGGCCGGGTTGCCTCCCGCAACCCTACAGAGGGCATGACCCAGCCGTCGACAGCCCTGACCTAGTTCTTGTTTGAGTGGATGCTGGGCAGCTGCCAAGGCGAGTGTCCTGTGGCTGGCACCGCCCGGCCTGGCCATGGAGGAGGAGGAGGAAGGGGTTGAGTTTGGTTTTGTAGCTCCTGGAGCCTGGCAGCCCCTATCTGAAATCCCGCCTTGTTCTTCTGCTCTAGTTTGATGACTTCTCCCGGGACCTGTGTGTCCAGTCACTCTTGGAGATCATGGACATGTTCTGCGACCGCCTCAGGTACGGTGTGACCCTTCCAGCCCTGCTGCCTTGGCCCCGGGCTGCGCCGCGGGCAGTACCGGGGGCTGCTGGGGCCTGGCTGAGCCCAGGGTACTCGCCCTGGCAGAGAGGGGCAGGTTCCTCTTCCAGCTCTGCATCCCTTCCCGAATTGCTGTCCCGTTCAAGAGCCAGCATGGGGAGAGCAGAGAAAGGCCAACACCCCCACCAGCTTTGTGGGAAGCTGCAAGAAACCCACCTGTTCTGGGATAAACATCTCCATGGCCATACTCCTGCCCAGCTTGGGTAGACAGGAGTGGCCTAAGTGTGTCTGTCCCCTTGTTTCTCTTGTGTGGCCTCTGCAGCTTCCCAGGGTCCCGACTGCGTGTCCCCCGTGTCCTGTGTCTCGCGGTCCTGCCTGCGCTGCCCCAGGCAGCTGCCTTGTTTTGCTTCGTGCTCTTCCGCTGGTGTTGCAGGACCCAGGGGAGTCCAGACAATTCAGGCCACAAAAACTCTTTTAGAAGGCTCAGAAATCTTCCTGTTAACCCCTGACAGCCTCTTCTGGGAGGCTGGAGCAGAGAGCATGCAGTGGGGCAGTGTGAGGAGGAGGAGGAGGAAGGCTGAAGGTAGCAGCTCTTCCGTTACATGAAATGAAGCAGCAGCAATGAATATGCATCAGTCACAGATGTTGACAAGGAGCTGTTGCTGGCCAACTGCAGAGCCGGCCACTTAATCCAGTCCCTGCGTCCCTGCCTAATCCGATCCTCTGCTTAATTTGATCAAAACTTCTGGCCCCGATGATTTGTGTATCAGGAGGGGAAAGCGTCCACCTCTCGCAGCGCGTTGATCGATGCTGAGCCTCTCTTAGCAAGATAATTTGATTAGAAACTTGGAAAGTTTCCCTGTAGTAGAGTGGCCAGAGGGGAAGCTGCGCAGGGGAGACTTTATTCCCCCTGGCACAGCGGGGCTGCTCGTGGGCTGAGCCAGCTGGGATCTGTGGCAGAGGAGCCGGGGGGCAGCAGGCTGGGCTGGGACGTGGGTTTGGATTCCCTGCCCTGTGTCTGTGCCTCGGCTTCCCTGGGTGCAGTAGCCCAGCCCATGGTGAGCGTGGCCCCGTTTCTTGCCCCTTTGATCCTGTTTCTCTGCCCCTGGCAGCTGCCACGGCAAAGCGGAGGAGTGCATCGGGCTCTGCCGGGCGCTGATGAGTGCCCTCAACTGGCTCCTGCGCTGTGCCGCCTTCTACGCCGACAAGGTGAAGGAGACGCTGGAGCAGGCAGCGGCTGAGAGCCAGCTGAAGATGTGTCTGGAGCGGCTGGAGAAGATGCTCAGCAGCACCAAGAACCGCGCCCTGATCCACATCGCGAAGCTGGAGGAGACGTGTACGTTACTGCCCTGCCCTGTGGCACGCTCTGCCTGTGGGCCCTGCCAGGGCTTCCTCCTTGTCTCTCCTGGCCCTGGGGAGATGTCGTTGCCACCTCTCCCTTCCCCCTGTCCAGCTCCTGCCGCATTGTTCCTGTGGCTCCAAGCCCATCCATCTTCCAGCCCTGTTGCTGTAACTGTCTCCTCCCTGGCTCCACGCCACCCTCTGCCCCCTCCTCTCCCTCCACGCTGCCCTTGGAAGAGGAGCAGAATTAATGGGAAGGCTGTGGGAGCTGTTCTTGGGCGCGTGGCGGGCCCCGTGCTCCGCCAGCGTGCCTGGCACAGCCCCGCACCTTCGGCTAGTGCCTGTGTCTGGCCAAGAGGCTGTGCCAGGCCAAGCCTGAAGCAGGAGGTGCTGGGTGGCACGTAGACCCTCGGCTCAGGTTCGCAGAGCTGGCCCAGTGGGGAGCCCCAGCCTTGGCAGGCCTGTGGTGCTGCTAGGGGCCCTGGAGCCAGCCTGCCCGGCTTCCCGACATGTCCTTGACCACCTGCCCTCCCTCCCCAGCCTCCTGGAGCATCGTGGAGCAGTCCCTCGTCAAGCTGGGGGAGAGCCTCAACAGCCTCAGCAACTCCCCGCTGCGAAGCCAGGCTGACGATTGCATCTCCCTCATCAAGAGGTAGCTTTGTGCTGCTGTCCCCTTGGGCTCGGGGGGTAAAATGTGTCTGAGCCCTGCTCTGGTGGGGTGAGAGCCTCCTGCAGAGCTGCCTCCCTGCTTTTCTGGCCCTTCCCAGCTCGGACCCCTGCTCTGGCAGTGGGCTGGGGCTGGCGAGAGGCCCTGGAGTGGGAGAGGGGACAGGGCTAGTGGTGACTTGAGGCACAGGACTCTTACCCTGGAGTTGCTTCTCTGGTGACCCTGGGGCTCCTTGCCATCCCCTGGAGCTGCCGTGCCTGCTCTGAATCCTTGTGGACCTGCTTCCAGGGCCCCGGGGGCTTGGCTGTGCCCAAGGGTTTCTCTGCAGGGCACAGGGGCTACAGGTGACAGCAAAGGTCAAGGGCTTGGCTGGGAAAGGAGGATGGGACAGGAGGAGCAAGGATCTGTCCCTGCAAGGCTCCAGCATCCCTGTGCTGTCGTCTCGTACCCCAGCATCCCCACCATGCTCTCGGTCCACTGTGAGCAGCTGAACAAGACCGGCTTCCCCACCGTGCACGCTGTGGTGCTGCTGGAGGGGACCATGAACCTCACAGGAGAGACCCAGCCGCTGGTGGAGCAGCTGATGATGGTGAAGAGGATGCAGGTACAGAAAGGGCATCTTGTTCTCCTGCCCAGGGTGGGCTGTGGGACCAGGGCCTCGCGGCAGCTCTGTGCTGATCCTGCTCCAAGGTTACGGGCGCAGCTGCAAGGAGCAGCGTGAGCCCATCAACACCTTCGCAGGGGGTTCAGGGTTTGGCTGTGGTTGGGGGAGATGCTTTCTTGCCCTTCCAGCACTGAGGGGTTTTGTCTGTGTGCCCTGCAGCGCATTCCCACCCCGCTATTCGTGCTGGAGATCTGGAAGGCCTGTTTTGTTGGCCTCATCGAGTCCCCGGAGGGCACGGAGGAGCTGAAGTGGACAGCCTTCACCTTCCTGAAGGTAGGGCCCAGCCCTGCCACCAGCGCAGTGCTCCGAGCCCCGGGCCTGCCGCTGCCCATCCCACCACGCCCTGGCTGAGCCCCAGCAGCTCATCCCTCCAGGGGTGGGGACTCCACCACTGCCCTGGGCAGCCTGGGCCAGCCCTTGACAACCCTTGTGGGGAAGAAATTGTTCCTCATGTCCAACCTAAACCTCCCCTGGTGCAACTTGAAGCCATTTACTACTGTCCTATCAGGGGCCCAGTCCATGGGGATGGTCCCTGCCCTGGTCCTGCTGGCCACACTAGTGCTGACGTAAGCCAGGATGCTGGTGGCCTTCTTGGCCACCTGGGCACACGCTGGCTCATCTCCAGCTGGCTGTCGACCAACACTGCCAGGTCCTTTTCTGCTGGGCACTTTCCAGCCGCTCTTCCCCAGGCCTGGAGCGTTGTAGGGGGTTGTTGTGACCCAAGTGCAGGTCCCAGCACTTGACTTTGTTGAACTTCATCCCAGTGGCCTTGGCCCACTGATCCGGTCTGGCCATACCCCTCCGTAGAGCCTGCCGACCCTCCAGCAGATCAACGCTCCTGCTCACTGCGTGAGCCCCTGCCTGGGGGGACCCTGACTGCAGAACAGGGTCAGTCACGTTGTGCCCTTGTCTTTCAGATCCCCCAAGTCCTGGTTAAACTCAAGAAGTATCCCCAGGGTGAGAAGGTGAGTCTCGGGGGCTGCCGATTGAAGCTGTTTGCTGTGTTGTGTGCACCAGTGAGCTGTGTTTGTTGCGATGGTGCTGGGGCAGTCTAGGGTAGGAAATGCTCCGTGTCCCAACCGCCTTCCTCTAACAGATGAGGTGGTGTGGGAGGGGAAGGGGGGCTGGTGTGGGCTCCGAGCTGAGTGCGTGGCTTTGTGTTGAGCAGGACTTCACCGAGGACGTGAACTGCGCCTTTGAGTTCCTGCTGAAGCTGACCCCTCTGCTCGACAAAGTCGATCAGCGATGCAAGTGAGTGCTCGCTGTGTCCGGGGCTGACCCGCAGCCCAGTGAGCCTGGGGACAGTCTGTGCCACACCAACCCCGTCCTCTCTGCAGGGAGCCACACTTACGGGGTGCTGGGGCAGCTCCTGGCAAGGCTTGTTTAGTTTCTGATCCAGTTCCTTCTTCCTGAGGACCTGGTGCTGCCAAATGAGCAAGGCAGCGAGTGTCTGATGGCTGATTCACATGTTGCCGATGCTGTGTGATACCAGGAGCTGCTTTTGGCCCTGGAGCGTCCTCAGAGTGAGGGGAGCAGGGCCAGGAGGGCAACCCAGGAGGCTCCCTGTGCCGTGGCACTGCCTGGGGTAGCAGGAATCCCAGAATCCCAGCACAGCGGGGGTTGGAAGGGACCTCTGGAGATCATCTCATCCAACCCTCTGCTCCAGCAGCTCACCCAGAGCAGGGGGCCCAGGATCGTGTCCAGGCAGGTTTGGAATCTCTCCAGAGCAGGAATCACTCAGGCCAACGCTCTCCTCTCTCTTTCAGCTGCAACTGCATGAATCATGTCCTGCAGGAGTGCAGCAAGCAGGGGCTGCTTTCGGAGGCCAACATGAACAGCCTGATTGATAAACGGTACAGTGCACCACCCCAAAGTCCGGGTGGCCAAGTGGGGTTGGAGCACCTCATCTTGCTTGTCCTTCCTCGGGGGAGCGCATAAAGGAGCAGCTGTGATGCCCTGAGCTGTCCTGCAGCCGGGCCAGCGTGGCCTGCAGGGACGAGGCTTTGCTTTCAGTGACAGTCAGAGTCTGTCCTCCTTGGGGGCAGCTGGTGGTGGCCTGAGGTGGTGGCCTTCCCTCGGGGGTGCCGATGGTGGAGGCGAGGTGGACGGGAGGTGGCTGAGTGTGGGGAGGAGTGAGGCAAGGTGACCAGTTCCTGCTCACTGGCCCTTCTTTTGTGGATCCCCCAGAGATGCGGACAGGGAAGAGGCTCCACACCTGAAATCAGCAGAGAACGCCAACATCCAGCCCAACCCAGGGCTCATCCTGCGGGCTGAGCCCACTGTCACCAACATCCTGAAGGTGAGTCCCCTCCTGTGTCCATGCTGGGCAGGCGAGTCCCACCCCAGAGCCTGTTTCCAGCAGCACCAGTCTCACCAGGCAGCCGAGGTGGTTGGGAGGGGCCTGGTCTCCCCCGGCGCTGGGGTGCAGGAATGGAGGAATCGCTCACAGCCTCGCTGCTCTGCTGTGGAGACCAGGAGCTCCCCTCCTGCATCCCAGGAAGCTGGAGGAGCTGTCAGGTGGCACGCTGTGTCAGTGCCAGCAGCCTGAGCTCGCCCAGCTCTGCCCATCCTTCTCTCAGCTGCTTCCCCGCGTGCATCTCCCCTGGCTGCCAGGGACTCCCCCAGTTCCTGGTGTCACTCTGGTTGCCTGCAGAGGATGTTTTGCTGCTGGTCATGCTGCAGCTCTGCCCTGCGCTGTGCCCTGTGGAGCCTGGGGCACTGAGGGCTCCATCGCCACCCTGCTGAGCCCCATGGGTCCCTCCTCACTGAGGCCTCACAGAACAGCTCTGGCAGCCGATCAGCTCTGCCGCCATGGCCAGAGTTTTACTGCTCACATTCCCTGTGACTTCTCTTTCCTCTCTTTTTTTGTGGTAGACCATGGATGCAGATCACTCCAAGTCCCCTGAAGGCTTGCTGGGGGTCTTGGGTCACATGCTGTCTGGGAAGAGCCTGGATTTGTTGCTGGCAGCGGCGGCAGCGACAGGCAAGCTGAAATCCTTTGCTCGGAAGTTCATCAAGTGAGTGTCCACCCGGACAACACTGTCCCTGGTGACCAGTGGGGCAGGGGTGAGAGGGCAGCCCCCCAAACTCTCCCCAGACAGGGCTGGATGTGCCCCTGGCCCAGTGTCTGCACAGCACTGGATCCAGTAGAGCTCTTGGGAGGGCTTGGCATTGTTTAGCCTGGAGAAGAGAAGGCTCTGAGAAGACCTTCTTGTGGCCTTTCAGGACTTCAAGGGGCCTGTCAGAAAGAAGGGGACAGACTTTTGAGCAGGGCCTGTTGGGACAAGCTCACTGGGACGCAAGAGCTGGGTGCTGGGCTGGGGGGCAGGAGGGGGTCTGGGGGCAGGGGCCTGTCTGACACGGTGCTCACGCTTCGCTGCCGCTCTCTTCTCTCCAGGCTGAACGAATTCACGAAGCGCATCGATGGAGAAGTCTGTAAGTGAAGTGCTCCCCGCTTGCAGGGGATGAGCTCCTGGTCCCCAGGCCAGCCCATGGGGCCTCTTGGGCCGGCCCTGCCCCGACTCCCTCCCTGGAAGGGGTGATGTGTCAGCACAGAGCCCCAGATAAGGACTCTGACTCTTGCATTCGCCTGTGATGANGTGGGGTGGAGAGGGGCACCTGGCACATCCCCTTCTTTACACACAAGCATTTGGGCCTTAGAAAAGCTGCCTGGAGGAAGCAGGATCCCGGCCCCTGAGCACACAGGGCTCTTGCTGCCTCCATGTGCTAAGGCTGGAGATCCTCAAGGTCTTTGTTTCTCCTTCCTCAGCCAAAACCGCCCCGGTTTGGGCCCTGCTCTTCGACATCTCCTTCCTCATGCTGTGCCATGTGGCCCAGACCTATGGTTCGGAGGTAAGAGATGGGGCTCTGACCTTGCCAGTGCAGCCCGGTGTGCTGCGGCCTGCCAGCCTCCTCTAGTGGCCAGCCTGCCAATGTCCCCATGTCCCCACTGTCCCCACGGCCACCTCGTGGCCTGGAGTAAAGCTCCCAGTGCCATCCAGACCAAAATCCATCCCTGCAGGGTCTGTCCCGGTGCCGTCTGGCCCCAGACGGGTCCCTGCAGGGTCTGTCAGTGCCAGGGGCGGCTGCAGCCTTCCCGAGGGCTTTGGTTGGGCTCCCGTCATGGTACCGTGGTACCCGTGGGAGCGCTGCCTCCGCACCCTCTCCGGGCTGGCCCTGATCCCACTGGACTTTTCCCAGCATTGCCCCTCTGCTTTGGTGCTTGGGGGGCCCGAGCAGCCAGGCTGAGCGTCACCCCTCCTGCGAGAGGAGGAACTTGCAGCTCCGCTCAGGAAACAGCGTTTCGGTTGCAAGGAAAATTTTCCAGGTTTCGACATCTGTGTGTGTGTTGGGAGGCGAAAATGATACCGAAACACCGGGAGGGAGTGAGAGGCGGGCGGGAGGGGGCCTGCCCGGCCGTCCCTGGGGAGCAGGAAGGGGGAGTCCTGCCTGGAGACAGCCTGCGGCGGGTGTCCGATGAGATCTCATCCCCCCAGCCCGGCCTGGAGCCACTTTCCAGACCAGCTGCTGCTGAACAGATGTGCAAAACTTTTCTTTTTTTTGACAAAAATAGCGTCCCTGGGGTGACAGCAGGAAGTGGCGTGTGGGATTCCCAGCTCGTGGCCTCCCCAGGAGCCCTCCCAGCTGGGCTCTGCTCCCCGACGCCACGGAGCTGTGGGGGTGCTGGGGACCCCGGGCCCAGCTCGGTGACTGGGAAATGAGTGGTCCTTCCTGGGCTGGACACAGTGACCCCCCCACCCCACTCACAGCCCCCTGGGACTGGTCCTGTCACCTCCTCAAGGGAAGCTGTGGTCCTCCTGGGGAGTCCTCTGGTACAGGGGGAAAACCACGCAGCCCACAGACTGGTAACCAGTGCCTTACTGGGAGCTGACCAGTCCCTTACTGGGATCTGACCGGTGCAGGCCACAGGGCGGCGCTGCTCCCCTGGCCATGAGCTCCCCAGGGTGGGGGTCCCACCCCAGGGTGGGGGTCCCCAGTAGGGTCATAGAATCATGGAATCATTCAGGTTGGAAGAGACCTTTAAGTTCATGGAGCCCAACCATTCCCCCAGCACTGCCAGGGCACCACTGACCCCTGGCCCTCAGCACCACATCTCCACGGCTTGGAAACCCCTCCAGGGATGGGGACTCCACCACTGCCCTGCCCAGCCTGGCACAGCCCTTCACAGCCCTTGTGGGGAAGAAATTGTTCCTCATCTCCAACCTCAACCTCCCCTGGTGCAACTTGAGGCCGTTTCCTCTTGTCCTGTCACTTGTTCCTTGGGAGAAGAGCCCAACCCCACCCGGCTCCAACCTCCTGTCAGGGAGTTGTGCAGAGCCAGAAGGTCTCCCCTGAGCCTCCTTTGCTCCAGGCTCAACAATCCCGATCCCCATTGGGATGCAGGTTGTGTGACAGACCCTGTGGCTGTTCCCTTCCAGGTGATCCTGTCGGAACCAAGCCCTCCAGGCGAGGTGCCTTTCTTCGAGACCTGGATGCTGACCTGCATGCCCGAGGAGGGGAAGATCCTGAACCCCGACCACCCTTGCTTCCGCCCCGACTCCACCAAGGTCGAGTCCCTGGTCGCCCTCCTCAACAACTCCTCCCAGATGAAGCTGGTGTAAGAGCTCAGTCTGCACAACCACCCTGCCCAGCGGGGCAGAGAGGGGGAGCACCCACCCCATCTTCCCTGGCCCCATGGCTGCTCTGGGTGCCTGAACACCCCCCGCTTCTCTTCCCTGGCAGGCAGGTGAAGTGGCACGAGGCCTGTCTGAGCATCTCGGCCGCCATCCTGGAGATCCTCAATGCCTGGGAGAACGGTGTCCTCACCTTTGAGTCCATCCAGGTGGGCCTGGTGGGAGGTTGGTGTGGGGCAGAGCAGGGGCACCAGCATCTCTGTGCCGAGGAAAGGCTGAGAGCCCTGGGCTGTTGAGGTGGAGAAGAGAAGCCTCAGAGGGGATCTGATCAATGCTGAGCAAGAGCTAAAGGGCCCATGGGGGGCAAGAGGATGGGGCCAGACTCTTGTCAGTGGTGCCAGTGACAGGACAAGGGGCAACGGGCACCAACTGGAACCCAGGAGGTTCCATCTGAGCCGTCCACATGTCTGCTTATCCACCTCTGCTCCCGTCTCTTCTAGAAAATCACAGACAACATCAAGGGGAAGGTGTGCAGCATGGCGGTGTGCGCAGTGGCCTGGCTGGTGGCCCACGTCCGCATGCTGGGCTTGGACGAGCGGGAGAAGTCCCTGCAGATGATCCGGCAGTTGGCCACCCCCCTGTACAGCGAGAACACGCTGCAGTTCTACAACGAGCGGTGAGCTCCGGAGCACCAGGCCGAGTGCCGTGCCGTCTCCTGCCCTTCCTCCATTCCCTGGCCCCTGTGTGACCCCGTCTCTCTCTGCTGCAGCGTGGTGATCATGAGCTCCATCCTGGAGCACATGTGTGCGGACGTCCTGCAGCAGACAGCCACGCAGATCAAGTTCCCTTCCACAGGCATGGACACCATCCCCTACTGGAACCTGCTGCCCCCCAAGAAGCCCATCAAGGAGGTGCTAATGAGCGTGTTCACCAAGGTGCTGGAGAAGGGCTGGGTCGACAGCCGCTCCATCCACATCTTCGACACCCTGCTCCACATGGGAGGCGTCTACTGGTTCTGCAACAACCTGGTCAAGGTACAGGGTGGAGGAGGGAGGTGGCTGCAAATCCCAGCACCGTGGCTGGGTGTTGAGGGTAGAACAGGGGATCTGGTGCTCCTAGTGCCCAGGAGTCCTGGTCGTGGCTGGGCTGACTGCTGTGACAGTCCCCACAGCGAGTGGGGCAGGCCCCACTGTGCCCGTGCCCCCCTCATCTCTGCCCTCTGCCTCAGGAGCTGCTGAAGGAGACACGGAAGGAGCACACGCTGCGGGCCGTGGAGCTGCTCTACGCCATCTTCTGCCTGGACATGCAGCAGCTGACGCTGACCCTGCTGGGCCACATCCTGCCCAACCTGCTGACGGACTCCTCCAAGTGGCACACCCTCATGGACCCGCCAGGAAAGGCTCTGGCCAAGTAAGACCCTGGACCTGCGGGCACCATCTCCCTGGGGACAGGTGGGCCTGATTGTGAGGGTGGGGAGATGCTGTGTGCTGGGACGGGGGGCCCAGGTGCCTGGTTCCCACTCTGGCCCTGGCAGGAGCAGACCCACTGGTGTCCTGGGCCCCATTCCCAGACACTCTCATCTCCTGGGTCCCGTTCCCTGCTGCCTCTCACCAAGGAGGGACCCGCTGTGTCCTGTCGCAGTGCGCGCTCTGGGCTCTGCCATCTTCTCCTGCTCGTACGCCGTCATCCAGGTGGGCTGGCAGGAGCTGGCAGTGTCCCTGCTCTGTCCCCAGGCTCGCTGTCTGGTGTGCCCTGAGCTCCTACTCCTCCCACAACAAGGGCCAAGCCTCTGCCAGGCAGAAGAAGAGGCACCGAGAGGACATTGAGGTGTGTCTGGCGTGGAGCGGGGTTCGGTTCGAGGCTTTCTGTGGGTCTTGATGGTGGCAGGAGGAGACCAGACTCCCCGCCTGGGTTCTCTGGGCCGTCTGAGGTCCTCAGAGCTTCAAATACGAGATTTTCCCTTCTCTTTTCTGGGGAATGGGGCTGTAATGAGATGTTCTATATGCAGTTGGCCCAGGCTGAGATGCTGTGGATGAACAGAGGTCGTAGTCCTGGGCTGTGGGGTTGTGTGGAGCTCAGGGTGGGTTGTCAGCCCCGGGGAGGTGGGCCAGGAATCCCCTTTTGGAGAGGTGCTGGTGGAGCTGACCTTGCTCTGCCCCTCAGGATTACACCAGCCTGTTCCCGCTGGACGACACGCAGCCTTCCAAGCTCATGCGCCTGCTGAGCTCCAACGAGGAGGACGCCAACATCCTCTCCAGCCCCAGTAAGTGCGGGTGGGGAGGGTGGCTCCTGGGGGAGGCACCGACCTGCCTCGCTGCTCCTTTCAGGGTGTGAAACATGCATTGGCACAAAACCGCTTCTCTTCCCAAGCTGTCCAGGTGAAGATTTTGTGCTCTCAAGTGCGTTTTGCTGAGTTCCCCCAGAGCTTGTGCACTTAGAAAGGGTCAAGCTCTTCATTTCTCTGATCAGAACAACTTAGGAAAGGGGGCCAGGTTACACCTTCCGTTGCCACCCAACCCTCATCACGCACGAGGGGCTCTGGGAGGTTTCTTTAGAACCTTGTCGCCCCCAGCCACTCTGCTTGGGACCAACGAGCCGATCTGCTGCGGCGAGAGTGGCAGGAGGCGACGTTCCTGATGGCTAAATCCTGAAATTCCACTCTTGTTAACAAAGCAGCGCGTGGAGCTGACGAGTCCCTGCGGTCACGTCTCCGTGTCCCCGCAGTGCGGTGCCGCGGGTTGCGACAGCTCCGGCAGGACATGCCAGGGGTGTCCGAGCCCTCCGGCCATGGCGGGTGCCGTCACAGCTCCCACATGTGCTGTCTGGACTCCTGAGCAGTGAGTCAGGATGTTCCTCGGTCATTGTTTCTCCCGATGCCCTTATCCTGAGTCGCTCTTCAGTTTTCAGCGCATCCATCAACCTGTGGTTTTTGTTGGTTTCATTACTGTTGAAATATGGGGGTTTCCCTTTATTTCACTATCTTTTTTTATCTTTTGAGGCAGTTCCACCTCTTTCCAGTGACATTCAGGACTTTTTTGGGCTGTTTGCTGTGGTGATGTGGAAACGCCGCTTCCTGCAGCAGCCACTTAGCTCGTGATTCCGTGAGAAAAGTGTGGGAGGGGTTTCTTTTTTTGGCGAGCAGCACAAGGTGGGTCCTGGTCATTCAGGCAGTAGCTGCGTGCTGTGGGCTCTACCAGAGAGCCTTCCCAGGAGATTCCTGTCCCCTTGGACCAGAGATGGCCCAGTTCCTGTCCCGCAGGAGCGCCCAGCAGCGCTTCACAGCTTGGGTCTGATAAACCTCCGTGATTTGCTGCTAGTCCGTTGGATGTGCCTCAGCTCTGGCAGCTAAATTGTTTCCTGAGAGCGAGACTCGAGTGCTGCTGGGCAGCTGTTGAACATCTGGCCGCTCCGGCCAGCGTGCAGCGTCACCTCGCTGCGTCCCCGGTCGTGACATTGCGTTACATCGCTCGTGCCCTCGCCGAGCGTCAGGGACGAGTCACGGCCGCAGTGAAGAGCGAGCAGGGAGCAGCTCGCGCGCGGCCTCGCTCACGCTTTGGGGATGTCGTTAAACTCGGTCAGACTCGGAATAAATCGGGCTTGTGCAAGAGCCAAGTGTCACACCCCGAGAGCGGCTGCGTGTGGAGCCCTCCCCGGGCTCCGTCATGCCTGGGGCACGCGTGGGCCTGGGCTGTCTGCCAGCGATGGGGACCGGCGCAGAGGCTGGTGCTGGCTGCGTGTCACTGGTGTGCCCCAGCAGCACAGACTCGGCTTGTCTGGGTGCAGAGGGTGCCAAGCTACCTCCTGGTAGCTCACAGCAAAGCCCATCCTGCAGCCCAAGGGCTGGGCAAGCTCGGATGGCTGGAGCTGGCCAGGGTGGGCATGCTGGCACGGCCAAGGGGGTCAGGAGCTGCTGCGGCCTCTCCCCCAGCCTGACCCGTGTTCTCCTCCCCAACAGATCGCTCCATGAGCAGCTCGCTCTCCGCCTCCCAGCTTCACACGGTCAGCATGCGGGACCCGCTGAACAGGGTGCTAGGTACGGGGGGGCACCGGCGGCGAGGCCTGGCCCCGGGCTCGGTCCTACCACACTGAGACGCTGGTGGGGACCTGTCCCCTCCGCGGGGTCTTGGGTCACCTCCAGCCTCCCTCAACTGACCTGGCTTTTGATGCTTCCCTCTCTCCGCAGCAAACCTTTTCCTCCTCATCTCTTCCATCCTGGGGGCCAAGACGGCCGGCACCCACACCCAGTTTGTCCAGTGGTTCATGGAGGAGTGTGTGGAGTGCCTGGAGCAGGGCAGCCGCGGCAGCATCCTCCAGTTCATGCCCTTCACCATGGTGAGTCCTGGGGCCGGGATGACCTTCTCCCTGGTCGCAGGGTGCTCTGGGGTGCTGGTCCCAAGGGACAGGCACGTCCAGGGGGTCCCGCTGCCCAGCTCTCATGGCTCCAGCGCTGTTGGGAGTCAACTGTGCTTCTCCTCTCTCCGGGCAGGTTTCAGAGCTGGTGAAATTGTCCACCATGTCCAGTCCCAAAATTGTCCTGGCCATCACGGATCTCAGCCTGCCCCTGGGCCGCCGCGTCGCTGCCAAGGCCATCGCTGCGCTGTGAGCGGGACACCTCCCTCCTGCCGTGCAGGAGAGCAGCAACCGCTGCCGAACCCCTGAGAACCTGGATGCTGGGCTGGGACTGGGACAGCCTGGGACAACCTCGCTGTCCCTGCGGGCTCGGCCCGGCCCTGCCCAGGGGCTGCTTCCCTCAGCTCCTTGCGGTCAGAGACACCCTCCCTGCTTTTTTTTTTTTCTCTATGATTAAATTTTGTAGAACCAGGCTTTACCTCATTTCTGGTTTCCTGACTGCAGCCCAGGGCTCCCCACAACCCTTGTCTTGGGGTGAGCTTGATGGTGGGGGTGAGGGGAGAGTGCGTGCCCGAGACCTGCGCTGGGCAGGGGAGGGAAATCACAGGATCATTCTCGTTGGACAAGACCTTTCAGATCATCGAGTCCAAGCGTTCCCCCAGCACTGCCAGGGCACCACTGACCCCTGGCCCTCAGCACCACATCTCCACGGCTTGGAAACCCCTCCAGGGATGGGGACTCCACCACTGCCCTGCCCAGCCTGGCACAGCCCTTCACAGCCCTTGTGGGGAAGAAATTGTTCCTCATGGCCAACCTCAGCCTCCCCTGGTGCAACTTGAGGCCGTTTCCTCTTGTCCTGTCACTTGTTCCTTGGGAGAAAAGGTTGGTGGGCTGCCCATGACGCTCCTGTTGGGAGCGGGTGGAGCGAAGCCATTTCCCCGCCATCCTCTACGCTACAGGCAAATTCTTGGAAATTCCTCCACGTGAGCATGAGTTCACCACATGTCCCCAGCACCCAGCGAGTAACCGTGGCCTCGCCAGCGCCGCGCCGGGAGAGGCTCCTTGGCGGGGCTGTCCCTGCACCCCATCAGCTGCTTGGGTGGCGAATCCGCTGGTAACTGGCCCAAAATGCCAGCCCTGAGGCACAGGGACGGCTTCGCCTCTGCTCCTTTCGTTTATGTTTGCCGCTTGACTCACGAGAAGGGGGGAAGCGATGCCTGGGGGAGCAGGGCTCCAGCCGTCCCCTTGGGGAGCCCGGGCTCGGAGCCTGGTCCCTGCTGCAGCCCTGGGGCTGGGCTGTGCACCCTACTCCCCCTCGGCACTCGCGGGGTTCACAGCCCCTGTTTTGGGGGTTCTGAAGTGCGTGTTTTGGTGGTGCCGGGGGAGAGGCAGCACGGGGAGGCCCCGGAGCGGTGCCACAGGGTTGGGGTTGGTGTTGGCTGAGGAAGAGGCAGCCGGGCGGTAACTTGGCCCACTCCCGGCGCTGAGCTCAGCTCTTGGCTGCTCACGGGCTTTGCTGGAGGGAGAGAGCCCGGGGCGGTCAGTGGAGGAGCTTCCTCGCACCCGGGGTGGCTGCAGGTCCTTGGCCGTGGCACGCTGGGACACCCAGCACCAGCTGGCACACACCGGCCCCCGGTACGAGGGCAGACGGAGGGCAGGACACGGGGCTGGTGGAGGGATGGAGCAGGACGCAGGGTGGAGGGCGAGCAGGACAAGAGCTGCCGGAGAGCTCGGTGCTGGAGCTGTGCCATGGCCAGCGCTGCTCCCCGCCGGGCTCGTGACCTGTTGGCACCGACCTCTGCCTCAGGCCAGTGGCAGCTCCTGGTTGCCCAGGGTGGCTCTTTACCGTTAGCTCGGAGCAAAGAGCAGGACCCGGCGCTCTCACTCTTGGCCTTCCCAGCTCTGTCAATATTTGCTGGTCCGGTGGCAGCTCTGCACCCAGCGCTTCACCTTCCAGGAAAGGGCTGGAGCAGGAGAAGGGGTTTCCTGTAAGCGCTGATAAGCGGGGGGAGGAAGCAGCGATGGCTCTGGCCAGCTCCTTGCCTGGGGGCCACTGTGGGGCCAAGTGTGCGGCCAAACAAGCGTTGGCAGTGGCGGTGGGACGGGCGGTGGGCGGCAGTGGGGCTCCGGCCTTGTGCCTGCCCCTGCCCAGGGCTGGGAAATTGGGGGAAGGTGGGAACAGGGACCTCCTGGCACCCACCAGAGCTCGGCTCCGTCACCGCCGTGGTCAGGCTGAGTGTGGCGTGGGGATGCTGGTGACCACGGGACATGACCACGGGACCACGGGGAGGAAGCAGGGCTGGTGCAAGCCGGGGAGCAGAGGGACAGCCCGCAGTGGCTGAACGCCCGCAGGGGAGCAGGGAGAGGCCGTGGGATGGCTGCGGGGACTTGCCAGGGCCGGCGGAGATGCCCGGGTATCCCAGCTCCGATGACTTCACTTGAGCGCGTGTTTGTCCATCCACTTTGCCTTTCTCACTGCTGGAAGTCCCATCTTACCGCGGCAGCTCCGAGGGGGCTCCGGGCACGTCCCTGCGCAGCTCTGGGGCAGATTTACCTTATGGCAGCAGCAACAGAGCGATGACCAGGACCCCTCCCCACTGCCACCACCCCCAAGGCCCACGGTGAGAGCTCTGCGCCCAGGTTGGCTCCCCCGCTGCAGAGCCCCAAGCACTCGTTACACCAGTGCTGGCACCCACGGCACGGCACGGCACCGCGGTGGGACCCTTGGCGCTGCCAGGGTGGGGGTGAACCCCCACACCGGCTGCCGGGGGGGTCCTGGCACGGTGCCTGTGGCACCGACCCAGGCAGGCTCCAGCGCTTTCTAGGAATCGGCTCTTGCCCAAGCGGCGCGGTCGGGTGTGGGAGGAAACTGCCGCCCCCGGACACCCCACGGGAGCTTCCTGACCCTCGGGTGGGGCTTGTGGCGCAGCGAGGGGCAGGAGGGCCGGTGGTGCTGGTTTCCACCGCTGAGCCAATGCCAGCCCTGAATGAGCCTTTTCCCCTGCACCCCGTCTGCATGTCCCCATGTCCCCCCGTCCTGGCCGCGCAGCACCCCCCCCCCATGCACACAGCCTGGGCTCTGCAGCAAAAAATAGAGTTTATTTCCTTTTTTTTTTTTTTTATTACATATAAAAAAATAGCATGTGTTTCTCTGGGGCTCACCCCGCTGCAGGAATAAATACAGTACAAAACCCTCTGCAGATGGCTGCGTGGGCCGGTGGGAGCTGCTGGTCCAGCCGTGGGGCCGGGGGCTGCACCGGGGCTGTGCCGGCCAGGACCGTGTCCCACCGGGCTCCGCTTGCTGCGGCAGCACCCAGCTGCTCCCCTGGGCCACCAGATGGGTGCAAATAAGTTAAACTGCAATAAATACACTAAGTTTAGCAGGGAAAGGGGGACGGGTGCTGGCAGAGCATCCTGGGAGGCTGCTGCATCCCTGCGGCATCTCCGGCCTCCCGTCCCTCCCTCTTACCTAATGGCTAATAAATATTAGCAACACCCGTGGGATCCGTCCCTGCAGGCTGCTGCCCAAGCAGGGGACGCTGCTCTGGAGCATCTTCATCCACGGATGAAGACGGTTTTCCCGTGGCCGGGGGGTTTGCTGCGAGGGGTACCCGCAGGTCCCTGTGCGAGCCGTGGGGAAACCGAGGCACTCGTGGTGCCCACCGGGGCTCAGCCCAGCTCCCGAACCTCGTAGCAGAGATACGCTTGTGTTTAAATATTAAACAAGGGTGATGCTGCGCACAGCTACCCGTGCACGGATGCCACCGCAGGGCCGGCAGCCCTGCCCGCCAGGCGATGGGCATCCCCAGACAGATAAATATTAAATAGCGATAAATATTAAATAAGCGGAAGAGCCGGGCGCTCCCGGGGAAGGTCGCTCAGGCTGGGACATAAATAAATAGGGTGCGGGGCCAGGTGTCAGAGGCGAGCGAGGTGCCGCAGCGCCCGGTACGCCGTCTCCAGGAACCGCTGGAAGTTGGCCAGGATAAAGAAGCCGCCGACTTGTTGGTGGAAGCGAGAGGAGAAGGTGGGGAGGGGGCCCTGGCCCTCCGAGGGGTACGTCACCGTGGCCATGCCCAGGTCCTCCATCTGCAACCGGGCAGAGGCAGCGGGTGAGATCCAGACCCAGAGACGTCCCGGGAGCATCCCACGGAGCTGGTGTGAGCCCAGGGGCGCAGGGCACCGTGCCCTCCTCACCTGCCCAGGGCCGCAGAGCCCTCTGCCCTCCCCATCTCCCCGGGGTGCAGACCCCACGCCATCCCCCGGATCCCCCCTTACCTGCTGCTGGATGTTGGAGGACAGGTTGGCAGCGTCCAGCTGCAGGGTCTCCACCAGGCCGGCGTGCCCGGGCAGCAGCTCCCGGATGGCGGCGAGGGAGCCGTGGTAGATGCGGAGCCCGTCGCGGATCTGGCTGAAACAGGCCTCCTGCGGGCGGGCACCGCGTGGTCAGCGGGGCTCGGCACAGCCCGGCCACCGCGTCCCGAGCCACGCTGGCCCTTGGGCCACCCTGAGCGGTGGGTGAAGCCGGCGGGGCTGAGCTCGGCCAGCTCACGCCAGGGCCGGGCTGTGGCACTCACCGCCTGGAAGGTGCGGCTGTGGCACTGCTCCAGCGGTGCCTGCGTGATGCCCAGGTCCTGCCACACCAGCAGCAGCTCTTCCTCCTTGCAAAGCTGGAACGTGTCACACTGGGGACAAAGGCGATGGGGTCAGGGTGGCCAGAGGACCCCGTTGTCCACTGACATCCCATCCCTGAGGTGTGGGACCTCCCTCCACAACCCAGCTGGGAGGACATGGGATGGGACAAAAGCAAACCAGGGTGTGGCTGCCCCAGCTGGGGAGGTCCCCACGGGACAGTGCATGGTCACAGCTCCTGTGGGTGCTCCAGGACCCTGGGCTGGGGCGCAGGGGATGCCGCTGGCTCCTGACCTCATGGTGCCGATAAGGCCAGAGAAGGGGAGGTCACCTTATCTGTGACCCCACAGCGCCCGCAGCCACCATCCCTCCCCCCCACGGCACCCGGGACTCACCACCACATGCCGCAGCGCGACAACATCCCCTTTGATCTTGCGGGTGAACTCGAGGTTCTTGTGCAGGAAGAGCTGGAAGTCCTGGTCCCCCGAGAGCTCAGCCAGCGGTGCCCCGTGCAGTGCCCACCATGGTGCCCACAGCAGCGTGCCCAGCAGCAGGGCCAGCATCCCTGCGGGGACAGCGGCTCAGCGCCCGCCCCGGGGACACCCATCCCAAGGACACCCACCCCAGGGACACCCCCATCCCCAGCACCCAACCCAGTGCCAGGGCTGGGCCCAGCAACCAGATGCCCCCCAGGGATGGCAGCACCAATGCAGCCTGGCGAAGA
>VZZY01024558.1:138745-156036 GCA_013400335.1 Eurystomus gularis | reverse complement strand
CGCTCAGGTTCCTTCCGTCAGCTCCCGCTCGGCTGTTTCCGGGAGGCGCTCGGAGATTTCCGCCCGCCGCTCGGGTATTTCCGCTCGCCGCGCGGCTGTTCCCGCCTTTTCCGCGGCGTGCGCGCAGACGCCTCTCGGCTGCCGCGCTGAGGCGAGGTGCGAGGAGCCCGGGCGGGACCGCGGCCCTTCGCCCGCCATTGAGGGGCCTGGAGCCCGGCTGGGCTCCTCTCCCCGCTGGTGCCGAGTGTGGCCGTGCCCCTTGTGCTGCCGGTGCCCCCACAGCTGTCGGTGACCACCCAGGTGAGCCCCTTCCCGGGAAGCCTGAGGGGCCCTCCCAGGCCTCCAGCCTGAGGGGGGCTGGGGCTCCAGACGGGCGGCGCTACCGGGTTTTTTTTTGCAAAGAGGATCGAAAATACCAGTGGATTAAAAAATTGCTTCTAAGAACGTCCAGTTGTTCAGTAAGAAATTGCTGTCTTTATAAAGCAGTCATCAGAGGATTTGTGACAGTGTTCTGGAATGCTGTAGTTTATCCCTTGCTGGTGGGTTGTGTGGTCCTGAGGTGAAGGTGCTGTTTTGCTAAAATACCCTGAAATCCCACAGCTTTCTAACGTTTAGCAGCTTACTGAGTTGCAGGTGTCACAGGGCAAGTGGATTGTTGCTGCTTTGTCTCTTTGGGCCGTATTGGTTTTGCACAAGGGGCCGTGTGCTAGTGTTCCTTAGAAAAACCGGGATCGCCTAAAGCGTAGCTGACAAGCTCGCAGTTATTTGGGCTGGTGGATTTTTCAGTTGGCCCTCTGCACGGGAAAGAAAAATAAAATTTGGTTTCTGGCTTCCATAAGGAGTTTTCTTGCCTTAAATCTGCTTTTCCCACTCGTTTCAAAGCAGCACAGAGCATTAATAAGGAATGTCTCACCTCTGTAGGGGTAAAGTTTGGAGAGAAACTGGCTTGGAGTAAGAGACTTTGAATACATTGCCTAATGATTCTCTTTAAATCATCCCACCTCAAATGGGAGGACACTAATCTGAGTTACTCAGAAGATCGAGGACAAACAGAGATGTGTATAGAGCTGCTATGGCTGAGAAGGCTCCTTCCGTACAGGCAGCGGATCCGTCTTTCTGGAGGGTCACTCCACTCATCTCCACCATCGCCACGGTTAATTCTTGTTCCTCCTCTCGTGAGAAGGACAGCAAGCTGGTGTCCGCAGTAAAACACCCCTTCCCTCGTTCGATGTCGTGTTCCAGGATGCTTGCAACCTTCGCAGCAACAACAAGAAAGGCAAAATCAGTATTTGAATGCCCACATCTGTGGTGGTCGTTAAGTAAGTGATTTCTTAGACTTGTGAGGTGCTTCGCTGTTGTACAGGTGCACTAAATAATCCACAGTTATATATGGGGCTTTTCACCCTGAAAGACTATCATCCTTGTGTATTCAATTCCTGGTTTCTTGTGAATTAGTTATCTCCAAGGAATTAAAATTGCAGTGTATTTCTGTGGTGCTTTGTTTTAAATCTGGAGCCAAAGAGGCCAGAAAATTCTAACTGCCGTTTCAAGACAAATGGTAGCCAGCTCTGTCCAACTGAATGTTTGCCATCAGTGAAACAGCTGTTAGAGATCTTAGATCTCGATGGTTTTGGGTTATTTCTCTCCCAAGTGAGTATTTTGATCCCTGCCAAGTTTGAAGCAGTTATTCCTCCCTTCTTCCCAGCGCAGCTGAGACGCTGGTACCTGTATCACCATCTAAACGTTGCTGTACTTGAAATAACCCCCCCCACCCCTTTGTTTTGAGTCAGGTGTGACGCGAGTTCTCTCACCAGCTTAAGCTGTTGGGGCACAATCTTCTTGTCCAAGGACTCCAGCAGGAGCAGCAGCTGATCCTCCACTAACTCTGCAGAAATAAAACAGGTTTATACCAAAAACCCCCACCCCACTAGTGTTCCAGAGACAACCGGTGGGATGCGAAAGGCAACCTGCAGCTCAGGGCAGGTCTGTGCTCTTAGCATAAACCCACTTTGTTCCCACAGTCTAAGCAATTATTTTACATAAATCCTCCGCAAGCCTCTCGCACTCTTAAGTTCTCTCTGTTCTTGTGAAGGATGCTCCCGAGAGTTCTGCTGGATTCCCCTGTTCAGAGGGCAGCCAGCCCTTACCATCAAACGCGTCGAGGGCGTAGGCGATGGCTCTGGCCAGCTTGAGGAGAAGAGGTTCTGGAAAATCCTGTAAGTTGCTCAACAGGGCTTTTAAGTCCGGGCTTTCTGTTTTCAGCTCACAACCACCAGTTTCATCAAGAATGGCGTCCATCTAAGGGGGATGAGAAAAAGGAGCATCAGGATTTCAGAGAGGAGGCTGCTGATAGTCCCTTGCAGTCGTGTAATATGTGTCTCCCCGCCCTCAGGTCTTTATGAGGCTTTTAGCATTCACAGCAGCTCTGGTTAAAGACAGAACATGAAATTTAGACAATTTGATACTGTATTCTCTATCTAGGCTGTATTCAGGACATGGTTCAGCAGCTGGCTCTGTCCTGAGCACCGTCTTTCTCTGTGTGGTGATGGAGACCGGGCAGATGTGCCGAGGGGAGGATTTTCGTATTGCTAGTGGTGGCCCAGAAGAGAGGATCCTGGGGCAGGAGGTGTCATGGGGGTGTCCCTGTGTGTATAAAATCTGGCAGTAAGAAGAACTGCTTACTTTGTTGGTCAGCTCTTGAAAGAGGTTCCTGTCCCTCATCACAGCTTTGATGGCTTTTAAAAACACGACAAACAGATCAGAAGACAGCATGGAGAGAATTTGACAATTCTCTTTAACTTCTGCCTTCAGTGCTCCTAATTTTCCTTGGGAGGAACCTGAAAACCAGGAAGAGTCCAAATGTCACTTCTAAACTAGGCGATCCCAGAAGACGTTCTTGAAATTTAAGAATTTGAAATTTAAGAATTTGAAAAGAATTTGAAATTTGCAGCCACCACAAGTGGTGGCTGGTGTTTATCCTGAGAGATTCCATCTTGCCCAAAGCAGGTACCAGTAGCACAAGTGGAAGTAGTAAAATACGCTGCTTACCATCAGATAGAAACGTTGAACTCATTTTTCTTGGGAAATACTCAAGATCTGCAGTGGGATAAAAAGGACATTGCTGATTTACAAAAAATACTCAAAGCTGGGAGGGTATTTTTGTACCGGGGTGGGTTTTTTGGAGTCTGAAGATGCTGATGTTGCAGGTCTGAAATCTGCTGTGCTAGTTGTAGGTCGCACTGGTGTTGGCACTCCTCTCCAGTGCCTCCGTTTTCTGCCCATTCATTTAAAACTCGTTATTCCTAGACCTCGTTCCCTGCTGTTGATTGTGTTGTGTCAGGGTCTGCATTGGCCGGGGAGTGTGTTAAAACAGGAGTCAGTTAAAATGGCAACTGGTACTCTGCGAGATCCAGGCAGGCGCGGGGGATGCAAACCACGCCTGGGCTCTAAAATCCTGCGGATCTTGGTCCTTTCTCTACCTACCCAGCATAAAGTGGCTTTTACACCAGTCTTGCCACTGAAGGCTCAGCCACCCTGCTTTCTCCCTGGATCTTTCCGAGTAGGAAAAGAAAACCAAACCAAACTCTGCCGTCTATGCTGTTTTTCAACAGGAATTCTGCAGTTCCTGAAATTTAGAGCTGGGAATTCCAGTATCCCTCTTTCCTTTCTTTACTACCCCCCCAGAAGCTGAGTCTCTTTCCAAGGCAGCTCTTTTAACTCACTTATGGCCTTTTTCCAGGTGATTTCTGTGACTCATTGCACATGCTTATGGCCTTGCAGATGAGCTAACAGCGGCTGTGAGGCTGAATGATACTTCAGGAAAACGTTTTTCCTCTTCTGTGTTGTTTTCTGAGTGGAGGAGTTTAGAGTTTCTGGAACATACTTACCCCATTGTCTGTCTGTAACGGCCAGCTGGATTGCCCTGAAGGCCAGGGTGCAGCCCTTGGGGATTGTGATGCTTTGTTTGCTCTCCCGAGTGCCCTGGACAATACAAAATTCTGTTACTAGGCCTGAGTGGTGTGCAGATGGTGAGGAAGGACTGGCTCCTGAGCCTGAAGAGAAACCAAACCTTCGCACAAAGCTTGATGTAGATCTGGGTTATGAAGCTCCCTTCTGCCTCGGTGGATTCCTCGTAGTTGGCCTCCTCCAAGGTTTCTATCGTTTCGTGAACCACGTATAAATTTTGTTGTGTTTTCTGTAGTTGTTGGATGAAGGAGTGATTCACATTCATTTTTCTGAAAGAAAAAAGGGACGCAATGTCCTGGCTGTTTTTCTGAGAGTTACGACAGAATGCCGCAGTCTGCTCGGAGCCCAAAGCCTCGCGCTCACGTCCTTTCTCCTGTTACATGGAAATATTGCAATGGGGGGAAAACCGTGACAGAAAATGTGCCGTGATTCTTGTGTCCTCGGTGTGTTTCCGTGTCTGAGAGGGACAGAGGCAGCGAGGCCGTGGCCTGGCAGGTCATACGGGTGACCTGTCCTGATCCCGACGCTCATCTCCAGGTACAAGCCCTGAGGAGGGATGGCCTGACTCCTTGCCAGTGTTCCCACTGTCTCAGTGACAAATCCATAAGCACGACAAAGCTGTGTGAGGAATCTTTCCAGCTTCTCTTCCTGTCCTCTGGAACATGGGCAGTTTGGGGCAATGTGTGCTTTTGGGTCTTCTTCTTGGGTTGAGAAGACATTGGGTGGCCTGGGGCGGGGTAGAGGAGGATGCCCAGAGGGTTCTCCGTTCGTGCCTTACCTTTTTCTTGTCAGTGCCTCGAGTTGCGGTACTGGTATGTGGTTCCTCTGCAGCTTGATGGACCACCCTTCGGACAAGGAGGCAGCTCCTTTCAGCTCCACGCTTGTAGAGTCCACACAAAGGCTTAGACTCCCATCAACTCTGTCACTGATGGCTTTTTGGACTGTAAACTGCCTTGACCCTTGACCGCCTCCACAGGGAAAGTGGGACTCTGCAATAATTCAATGTGTCAGCTCAAGCATGGATACGCAGACTCCATGTTAGAACTGTTGCGCACAAGGAAGATGGAACGCAGCAGAGTTCAGGCACAAATGATCCAAATGTTTTGTCTATGGAAATAGTGAAGTTGAGAATGATAAATGTGGGCTTTACCTGTGCTTTTCTCGTCGGCTCCGGGCAGCAGCACGTCATCGAGTGTGTACCACGTCCGTTTGTAGCGGGGAGATGGGTGGAATATGGCTTTTCTTTTCCTCCTCACAAGGCAGAGGGGTTGGAAATACTCGTGGTCTAAGATGCTGTGAACTGGGACCAGGTCTCCTCCAGGATCCATCTGACTGACGATGGATTGAGTGACTTTCTTAAACATGCTGCTGTGGCTGGGTCAGTGTGTGAACCGAAGCCAAGGAGACTCGTGCCTTAGGAAAGAGGCAAAAAGCAAGTTAAGCAATGTTACTTGAAATACAAGCAGAAAAACAACATTAAAAAATGTTACTTTAGTAATTAAAGAACTTCTAGAATTGATAATAACCCAGAAAAGGCAACGTTAATACAAGGACACAATTTTGACAGGTTGGTTTGTAGGGAAGCGTTTGGAGAGGGAGGAGTACGAGCTGTGGGGGGTTAACGAGGCTTGTTGAGACTCATCCCCTTTGCCAGCGAGCTCCTGGTCGTTATGTGGATGGAGAATCCGGCTGGCAGTTTGAGGGTGCTGGTCCTGAGCATGGGGGCCTGCTGCTGTGCTTTCAACGGTATTTTGTTGCATGTACCAGTACATACCATAATAATTGTCATTACTAGACATTACTCCTTAACCTAGAACCTGTTGTGATCCTAAATGCTTTAATCAACGTGTTGCCTTGATGTAAATTTTTAAAGAAAAAAGCTTGGGCAGTTCATTGCTCTTTTTCCTGCTGCCAGGCAAGGAGGGGTTTGTGTTGCGAAATAGAGCTTTAGAAGAAGGATTTCGTCAAAGTCCTTACTGCAAGGAAGTGAAAGTGCTGAGAGGTGAACAGGGGGGTGAGAAGGGAGGGAGGAGAGCTTGTTCTATGGCAGACTTCCCCCTAAAACACATTAACTCTGCCTCTCATCCCAGCGCAGCCGCTTGGGAATGTCCTGGTGCTCTGCCTGTGTCCCCGCAGCAGATAGCGGAGTGTTTGGGGGGCAGAGCCAAAATCACTGTTGGTTTCCTGTTGTGGCTTGTTTTTACTCCAGAGTTGTAGTTTTGCTTCTTGCTTCAGCTGCTGCATGCGAGACGTGATGAAGGAGAGCTTTGATGTACAAATGAAAGACCTTCCTGTGCTCGCTGCAAAGCAGAACGTGCAGCTCTGTCCCCTCTGCGCCTCCTTTGCCAGGTCTTGTCAGAGAACAGGCGCTGGTCATAGAATCACAGAACGGTTTGGGTTGGAAGGGATATCAAAGTTCTAACCCTTGAACTCCTCCAGCGATGGAGCATCCACAACCCCCTGGGCAACCTGTGCCAGGGTCTCACCACCCTCAGAGTGAAGAATTTCCTCCTGATCCCCGTTTATAGCCCGGAGTGGGTGGAGGGGTCTCTTCCCTCTCCCTAACGTCCCACAGAGGTCTGAAAAAAGACTGACTTAGTCTGATTCTTCCAGAAAGTAGGAGGAGTTACATCACAGAGTGGTGAGTTGTCCGCAATGGAGCCGAGGCGGGGAAATCGCCTGGTGTGCTTTGTGGGGGATCATTTTAGTAGCGCCCACAAAAAGAGGTCAGAACTCACCAAGAACACATACCAACTTGCTCCACCCCTCTCTACCGAAAGCTCTTAAAAACATACTTGCCCGTTTGGAGCGAGCGGCTTCTCCCCTGCCGTCGGTGGGCAACGTGTGGAGCGTCCGCTGTGCTTCTGAAGCGATGTGGCGGGGCTGAGGAAGTGCTGTCTCGATGCCTTGCTGCTCAGCTCCGGAAGTATCTGCTAAATTAGGTCACAAAAAGCGTGTTGCTCGTGTGATTCTTCCTCCCAAAAGCTTTAGTTGTTGACCTCTCGGGTCACGGCTGTCCTGATCTCTTACAGTGACTGCGGAGAACTTCAGCTTCTACAGATGTGTTATTCCTGTGAGATTTGTTTAATTTTTAGTGTGGTTCTGGTTCCATTGATACTTCTGGTCTGTTGGGATGAGGAGCAGCGTGTGGTTCTCCTGAACCTCGGCGTGCTAATGAGGCAGACAAGGGGACAGCGTTCTGTTTCTGGAAGCACTTGACGACACCCTCATGACCAGTCACGCACACACGCACATTTCAGCGCTCTGTGGCCCGTTGTTGGTAGCCGAGGCTGTGTGTGACTTGCTGGCACAGTGAGTCCCTGCGAAGGGATCCGGCAGCAGCTCGTTGCTTTGCTGCAGTTGGGCCTGGAGCTGCCCTAGAGAATTCACTCACCAGGCTTGTTTAAAAACAAAACCCATCCACGTAAAAAATTCAAGGAATGGAAGACAAGTTTTTACATGAATACTTACTTTATTAGTTTCTCTTAGAATACTGTACAAAGGAGTAATAAAAATATTCACACTTTATTTTAGAAAGTTCTCTACATGAGACCTCTGTATACACAGCAAAAAGAAGGGCTACTGGAAAAAAAACCCTAAAACTTTGTACAATGTCAGAATGTTCCATTAAAATTAAAAAAAACCAACCCAACTAATTGAGCTCATGGGAACTGATCCAAGGAGAACACGTACACACGAAACACTTGCATGCTGAAAGGAGATTATAGGTGAGGATAAAGCAACGGAAGTCACGATGAGAAAGATCAATGTGTTAACAGTGGTAACCAGCTGCTGTCCCCTTCCCAAGGGCCAGTACCGTGCTTCTCTTAAAACAAACAAAAAAATTAAACTATGATTTAAAAGAAAAAGAGTACTTGGGGAAATTAAGTAGCCCTCGATCTCAGGCTTTTATTTATTATTTTAAAGGCTTTTTTCTGCACGGGGTTGGCCCGTATGACATCTTGTAAAGGAATCACAAGACAGGATCCCTAATTCAGAAGCACCAGGCTGTCGGGACTGGACTCTGTCCGGACACTCCTGGTGCAGCGACTGCCGCGCTGTGAGCACACGCCTGGTCTGACGGTGGCTTGGAAGAGGCTTTGCCCAGTACGAGGTGGGGCAGAGGGACGGCTCCTGCCAGTGCCTGTGAACAGCTCAAGGGGGGGCAGTTTCTAAAGCTTTTCTTTGAAGCAAAACAGAAAAGCGTTTTAAGCACCCCCTTACCCAGGAACTGTTTCTCGGTCACAGGACAGAGCCCACCTTTAACTCCCCAGTTTTCTGTAGCTCGCTCTAGTCGCTCCACAGGAAGCCAGTACAAGTCTGAGAGGAAAATCTGTCACGTGATGTGATCAAAATCCCATTTAAAACCAGTAAGGATCAATTATCTCCTTCATGCAGGTACTTGGGAGAAAGTTCTACAGAATGAGCGGCCAGTCTTCACGTTCCCGGGCACAAGGTAGGCTGCACCCTCAGGTCACTGCTGTCAGCTGCACGTCCACGTCTGAAACCCCTCATCCTGTCCCTATCACCCTTTTCTCAGAAATTAGTTACCCCATGAGCGTGTTTTGCCTACGCTCTAACTTCTGTGTGCACCAGATCAGCCTGCAAGGGCTGGGACTCATTTTTGTAGGGATTTAACAAGCCCAAATGAACCAGAAGTGGTTCACTGCAGGGTTCCAGGAGAGCCAGCACTGTCCGTCACTTCCCCAGCGGTGACAGGCAGCTGGACACCAAGCCAGGACCGCTCACCCCCAGGACACCGACAGGAAGGAGCCCTGGACTCGCGTGTGACCTGCAGCACCCACATCTGTCACTCACAGCTACCGCAGGTACACCTAACGAGTAGCAATTGTGGCTTCATTACAATTAACTTACGGTTTCTTTTCTGTTTTTGATTAATTCTGATACCTACCCTTAAGATGGGATCTTAAGGAAGACACTATCAGATATATTCAAGTAATTATTAATCTTATGTAGATACTTAACACACCACATCAGTAACATGAAATCTTTCAGCTCTCTCACTTCTTTCCCTATTCCTCCCATTTTCATTTGTTTCCCTTGGCTGGATTAACTGTATGAATCCAAGTTAACTTTGGTTAATCCGTGGCAAAAATGCTGTCCCTGTGTGGTAAAGAATGTCCTTTGCCATGGAACGTGTCCGTGCAGTGGCTGTTTTAATCATTTCACTGCAAACAAGGTAAATCAGAAAAGCTGAAAGTAATTAAGGCTTTTCCTAACAAGAAGTTTTAGA
The DNA here is from genome assembly GCA_013400335.1 of Eurystomus gularis. NCBI lineage: Eukaryota > Metazoa > Chordata > Aves > Coraciiformes > Coraciidae > Eurystomus > Eurystomus gularis. The sequence continues at coordinate 146,816 of VZZY01024558.1, read as the reverse complement.
CCTTAGGCTTTAAAACCTGCCTTTTTGAGACGTTTGTGATCCCATTCTGTTCTGCGGCTGACCACAGGCTCAGTCCATAGTGTCAGTTCACAGCACAAGTAGCACATTCAAAGCCTCAGCTCTTGTAGTGCCAAGGCCTTCAAGGAACCTCTCAAGTGCTGTACTTGGAGAAGAGCTGACCCTGACCTTCGATTTACGCTTGTGCCAAAGATACCAAACCTGCTCTGGCTCCGTGTAACGTGCAGACACTTAGAAATAATCACAACACGTCTGCCCATAGAGGAGTAACGTTTCAAAGCACACAGCGACTGTTTCTCTTGCAAAAAAGTTATGTTTTTCCCCTCCTATTCTACCAAAATAAATAAATACTTTTCTTTCCTCTGGAGACTGACCATTGGTGTGCCAGTCGTGTCCGTGGGGGGACGTTCAGATCCGTTAAGCGTTACGGACACAGCCGGGACAGGCGCTGCAGCCCTGAGGGCAGCGGCCTTTCCATAAGCATTTTGGGCACGGCCAGTCTTGATTTCTCAGCCATTTCAAAGGTTCTTAGCTGATTGCTGAAATATCTCTATTTTGAAAACATTATTTTTTTTTTTCCAAAAGTCATTGTCTAGTAGCTTAAAGAGTGCATCAGCTCTAGAGCATGTAGTACCTTCACTAAAGCAGTGTAGCCCTTGTATCGCGGGGGTTAAAAGGTTTAAACCCCCTGAAGCTTTCTCAGGCATCCATTCTTTCTACCTTCCTGAAAACTTCCTTTTCACTTAAAATATTTCTACTTCCCACACGCATCAGGTAATGATTCGCTGTGCGTTCTAGCAGCCCTCTGAGGCACACTCAAGGTTTTTCCCTTCTCTGCAGTAGCCTGAGAGTACGTCTGAGATAGAGCAGGAAAGCAGCTTGCCTAAAATTACGTGCGGAGTAGCACTAGGTCTTCTGCCCAACGCTCCCCTACCCCTGTCCTACGCTCAGACCATCAAACAACTTGGCAGTGTCCACCGTGACCTCTGAAGCTAGAATTGGCTAATGCAGGAACCAAAAGAGCGTATTTAAAATGTTTATACCATTGTCAAAAGCGTGGGACGATATAAACACTAAGACAACAGAAGTACAGGGGAGCATGAGGGAAACCACATCTCACCCAGCACACGACCCCAAAGCAAAACTTATTATTTTAAACAGTAGGAAGCCAGGAGATCTGAACCTGCTTCATTTGGGTGGTGATTCTGTGGGAGAAAGGCTCAGTTTTGTTCCTGTCCTAAATAATCTGTTGTCAGCGACCCACTGCATCCTTCTGCTGGTTGGTTCAGCTTGGTGCTGGTGCTGCTCGTTAGCACTGCTTGTTAGCGTTACTCGCCCGCGCCAGGGATCACCGGAGGGCTCAGGGACGCTGCCGCAGCGCTGGAGCTGGGCGACAGCATTCCAGGTAAGCCAGAAACCAACCACTTGCTTGCCCAGAGTCAGACACTGAGTTAATCCCACTGGCAAATCCCAGGAACGCGTCCACAAGATGTAGTGACCACGGAGCTGGACTGAGAAGAATCCCAGTTAGTCACTAACTGCTGAGAGCGAGCAGCCGCCTGTCTCTCCTCTGGCCTTTCAATCACTCTCCAGCTTCTCCCGTCCTTGTGCCATCTCTGTGCAGCAAGGAGCTCGGTGGCATTTGTGGTCGGTCATTAAAACGACCTGTGTCCAGCCCTTGATCCAAGTGCGCACTTAAAAACGAGCAGAGTCACCCAGACAGGTTCTGGAAGCTGGAAGGAACAGGTATCGCTGAGGATCTCTTGAGCTTTTCCCTGAACCACGTGAACGGTACCGTAGAAAACGGAAAGCTTTGTCAAATTGCAGGTCATTCCTTCCTGTGCTGTTTTTAGTAAAAGAACTTCCTTTCTCGGTGGCGTAAAAGATTGCTAAATAAAAATCGGTCATTCTCTTCCCCCCTCCCACTCCTCCACACAAAAATGGAACTCAAACCCCGAAGCAATCAAGTATTGGGAAAGTCTGGCTGCGTCCCTTTGAATTTCCCCCGTATCGCTTAAAGCACCTCGCTTCAGAAAGGGCAAGATATTGTAAAGTGCGTTTACCACAGCAATAGTACCAGCACTAAAAGCTTTTCCCCTCATCCCTCTTCTCTTTGCTCAGTGTCTGGGACAGATGAAGATCTCCCCAGATCTCCTTCGTTGTACCTCGAAGTCTCAGTGTATCTGCATCTACTTGTGACACCGGAGTAAGAGAGATCCAGCGTCGCGCATCCTGCTCTGCACTAAACTCTACTCTGGAGCTTGTTTAGATTTATTGGGCATGAGGATCCAGCATGCGGTGAGTGTCTATCGGATACTGCGTTAACAGCCGCCGTGAGGGTATATCCCAGTGTGCGCAGGGCTGAGGAACCAGGGCGGGAGAGAAGGAACGTCCCCCTCTCCCCTGCTCCTCTTCCGTTCGCTCCAGCCACGCCGTTCAGTACTTGTTGATGCCAAAGATCCGCACTCCGTGAAACTGCGGCAGTTTGGGGATCAGGACGCTCATGAGGGAGATGGTGTTGATGACAAAGTGTATCCGGTCGTACTTTGTGTAAAAGCTGGTTAGAAAATACCTGGAAAGGAGGGGAACAGAGAGAGGGGCGACCTGAATTACAGCGCTTTGTGGTTTTGTCTCCCAGGACAGCCCGTGCAGCAGAAGCGGTGACGGGTACAGGCCCCTGAGCTGCCCCCAGGTACTCACAGGACGATGGGCATGATGGTCAGGAACTTGCGGGACGCCGTGAACTGCACGCCATAGTCCATCTGCTCCCAGTGCGTGAGCAGCCGAGCCTTCCCCTGGTCCGGCGTCTCGAAAGGAGTTCCCTTCACGGTGTGGAGGAAGATGTACATACTCTGTAGGAGACACAACCGCGGCGTGAAGCGCATGGAGCGTTCCCACCAGAAACGGTCAGCTCCAGCAAGAACAGCCCTGTCGCGAACGCTTGCACCAGCTCGTCCTCCCACTAGAGGGATGTGTGGAACAGCTGACAAAGCAGCATCCAGGGAGGAAGGCCAGGGCTAGCTCAGCTTGGCTCCTACACGTGAGGTCTCTCTTGGCCATAAACCAAGAAGGTGGTTACGAGATTACGGCACTTGGAGATCTGGGATCAGGAGATTAGCGTGGACTTGCTCTGCCGTGCGACAGCAACGCTAACTGCTGTCCAAGCAAGCTCTGGTAGAGCTGTGGGCAGCCAGGGCCTGGTCCTGCTCTGATTACGAGTTAACCTCCTGAAGCGGGACACAAGCCGCAGATAAACAGCAAGTGTCTGCAGACGTCACGTGTCACCATCGCTGGCCTTTACACTCCTTTCTGTTCCCAGGAGTAACTGTCTGAGCTGCCAGAGAGGGGAAGGAGCTGGGTGAAAAGCAGGCAGCTTGTGAACGGAGCTCGAGCAGCTCTGGTGGGGTGTTTTTCTCCGCCAGAGACTTGAATAACACGATTAGCATGAAGGTGACACCAGTAAGGGTGTCATTTTTGTCTCTGGAATATTCTCAGCCTGAGTTAAAGCCAGTGGTGAGAAACCCCACAGCTTCTGGCGTCGCAGGGAGCCCAGGTCCCCGTGTCCCCAGGCCGTGTGTCGCTGCCGTGCTCAGCCATGTCCCCCAGCACAGCGCTGACACCCCTTCACTTGAGAACCTGGTCCCTACCAGGGGAGAATCTGTTCCTGGATTAATATTTTACTCGAAGCAGAACAAAGTTCGCATTTTAATCTTGGTTTGTTGGGGTTTTTTTTTTTTAACTCTGAGGCACATTCGATTTTATCACCTGAAGTAAAAGTAGTTGTGCCTGTTCCTGTGTCCTGTCACAGCTACTCCTCCTCAGGGGGACGGGACAAAGGGACTTATCCTGCAGGCAAATGGACTCAGTGTTCCCTCTGAGCAGCCTCACCAGCTGCTTGCTGTTTCATCAGGACTTAGACTGGATTTAAATCTACGACCTAGAGGCAAAGGTGCCGTCTGAGGGGTGGAGGTTGAGTAACTTACCCCACATCTTTGGAAATACAGTGAAAGGAACTGTTTCAACAAGGATCTTAACAGAGATCACCTCTGGGTGCCCCGGGAAGCCAGGCCAGCCACGCTGTTTCCTTACCATGTTGTGGATGATGTTGGTGAGAGTCCAGACCACGGGGACACTGAAGAAGGGGATGCTGAGGAGCACGACGTGCAGCAGGCCGATTCCCAGGATGTAGGACAGCCAGATGCCGCGGCTGTTCATGACGCGGGTGTTGGGGTTCACCTCGCTGTGCGCTGTTCCCACGTTCATCTTGGCTCCCGCGTCCCGTGGGCACCCCTGAAACTAAAGCAGAGCCAGGTTAGTGCTCGGATGGCGGCAGCCTGAATTCAAGCCTGAAATCTGTTGTTCGCTGTAAAATTAACATCAGTTCACATCTCTGCACCTCCTTCTTTTCCTTTTGCAGAGCTGACACTTCTGAGGGGAAGCTCAGTGCGGGAGTGGCAGGGATTTGGGAGTAACGTGTGGGACGCGTGTCTGTGACAGAAGCTACTTGTGATCTGCTGAGATGTTTTCCTGGAACCAAGATGTCAAGGTTCAATCCCACGGTTGCCTGAGAAGACTCAAATGATACTTTTTAAATCCTCACCACAGCGCTAATCGTGGCTGCACTCAGCACATGAAGCTGCTTCTGTGTTTCCAGGGTCAGCTTAAACTCAAAGAGAGCACAAATATCGGCAGAGTAGCAGCACAGGGGCTCGCTATCAATAGATCTCCTAATTAGCTCAATTATCAGGGCTCTGCACAGCTCCTGAGGCTTGCTGGTCTCCTGGCCTGGCGTACGTGTCTTGCCTTCCAAGTTAAGATTTATAGGGGGGGAAAAAAAGGTAACGAGAAACTTCCCCCACAGGGAAGGAATGAGATTCTCCTTCAAGAACACAAAAAGTGTAGAAATAACACGGAAAAGCGTGTCGGGAGGATGTCTCGGTAGCAGGAGCTGTGGAGGAGATGCCTCTTGTCCTACCTGGAAGGAACAGCTGCCGTGTAGGAGGAGGCCAGAGGGAGGGTTTCTGAACAATACCAGGAAGGGAGGAAGCACGACAGCGTCCTCCTCTCAGAGCGCCTGGAGCGGGGCCCTGCGGACAGCGCAGGTGTCCGGGTGGATTTTGGGGCTGCCTGAGCGCAGCGGGTCTCGGTCAGCTCTGAGGCTTCCTGGGAAGATGGGAGCTCTGGTTGACTGGTTTCCAGGGATTACAGGAAACAGCCCAAAGGAGAAACGCTGTAAAGCTGGATGTCTTTACACGGAGACCGGGGAGGTTCTGCTGTAAAATCACCTTTGGCCGTGTCCCATGGAAATGTAGCTTCGTTGGATAATACACCCTGTCCCTGCTTGAGGAGCCCACGGCGAGGGCTGTTTTCCTGATGTCTGGCCTTGCAGTTCCCACAGCTGGGAGCCGGCGTTGCTGTTCCCTCCAGCTCTCCCGGGCTTTGGTCTCGGGAGGCGAGTCCGAGCCAGATCTGACAGCCCGCTCCAGCTGTGCCGAGTTCCTTTGCCGAGTGCCGGGCCTGGATTGTTTCAGGAGCTGGCGCTCGCCGCTCTTCCTGCCCGGGGCTGGGACGCAGAGCGAACGCCCGGCTCCGCAGCTCCTGGGACGCTCGCTGTTACTTCCAAGGTGTCGAGGCGGCTCCGGCGAGGCAGGGCTGAGCAGATGCTCGCCCACCTCTGCTATGCCCGTGTCAGTCACGGGCCTTAGATCTGGAGAAGGTTTTTGTTAGCAGAAAAGAGGCTGCAGGTCCGCGGAATGCTCGTTTTCTGGTCTCTGGGATCAAAGGATGTTGGCTGCTGGGTATTCCAGAGAGAAGCCTGGAGCCTGGTCTGGGAGCGGGACTTGGGGCCAGGGTTCAGCCTCCAGCCCTAGCAGGGGGAGCAGCTTCCAAAGGGCTTTTGGGAGGAAATCTGGGGGTTGTGGTGAAGCACAACATGACTCAAAGAAAGTCATATTGTTGCAAGAAAAGAAAAAAAAAGCCAAGAGGCCTGTGGAGCGGATAAACAGGAGCGCTGTTTGCCAGCCCCAGGGAACAGTTATCCTGGATACTGGTGAGCCTCAGCTAGACACTGTCCAGTTGGGGAGGAGCTGGAGGGAGTCCAGAGCAGAGCAGGGAGAACGAGCAGAGGTGGAGGAAAAACATGACCTGCAAGGACGGGCTGAAGGAAATGGGTCTGTTTAGTCTAGAGAACGCTGGAGAGAGGCTGAGGAGAAGGCCTCCAGCACTGACTGGGCTGCACCGAGGAGGGAGACACTGCACGGCTGAGACACGGAGCAACGGGATGATGCAGGAGGATGTTGGGATGGACGGCCCGTGGGAAGTGATCCACGGCCTCACTCGGGGCTTCAACGTCATGTTAAGAAAATCAAGATTCCTGTTTGGAACGGGGCTGCCCAGGTGGCCTCTTCAGGACCGTTGTAGGAAACGGTGCCGTTACCCCCAGGCTGCTGGCACGGGCAGACCTTCCCGCCGGACTGCGCAGTGGTGACGCGGAACCTCCATGTGAGGACAACCACGGGCGGAATTCTCACAAACTAATGGAACGAGCAGCTTCTACTCGGCCCCCTCGGCAAACAAGGGCCGCTGCCGACCCGCGGGCGGGTGCCAAAGGGCCGAGCTTCGAAGCGGCGGGTGAAGCCGTTCCCCTCCGCGCGCCTCGGTCTCCTCGATGGTACGGGTGAGGATTAGACAAGCAGGATGCTGGAACGTGCAAGGGCTTCCTTCGTTCTCGCAGGGGAGGTGCAGGGATGCCGAGTGGTGGATCCTGCGCTCCTCCAGTTCTGTCCTTCCACACGTTAAAAACACTTCCTCCGCGAGTCGTTCCCATTCCTTGCCCAGGCTCTGGGCTGGCTTCCATCGCAGGCCGTGCGAAATCCCGGCTGAGGCAGCGCGAGCTCCCGAAGCTCCGATCCCCGTCCCGCAGCCCGCGGTGTCTGCTTTGCACTGGGGGTTTGTTCACCTGCAGGAAACACGGCAGCGGGAGGAACTCCAGCTCTCCGGCGCGGCTGGCTGCGCAGCTCGGCTTTCCCGCTTGGATTTTTGGGACAGAGAAGCTTTTAATGTTTCACCAGACAGTGTGAAGGTCGGCACCACGCTGATGTTGGACGGTGTCCATCCAAAGAGGGGAAAAGTCCTAACTGTGGTCAGAGGCCACGCAAATGGTGGCACCGAGCCCTTCCTTGGCCCGATCCTCGCGTCCTGCTCCCGACTGCCCAGCGCTAGCTCTGTGTCCGTGGCTCCGCTGGGACAGACTCGTCCTGCGGCTCAGCGCCTGGCCTGGCGGCACCTCCCCGCTTCTGAGGAAGGGGGAAACAAAACACCAGCAGTTTCCCGCTGGCTTCGTCGTCCATCAGCTGCTGGAGGGCTCGCAGCCTCTGGCCACAGCCGTGCCACCGGCAGCCCAAGGTGCAGCCCCTTCCCCACCGTCTGTCCCCGTCCCCTCGTGTTCCAGCAACGCTCCAGCCCCTGCTGTGACCTCGCTCTTCCCCGGGTGCCGCAGGGTCTCACCCCGGGCCTGGCACCCGGCTCTGCCGCAGCCCGTCAGAGGAACTTTGCGGAGAGAAGGAAGGTTTGGGCGCTTATCTCGGTCGATCTTCCTGAGCGTTCCCAGAACGCCAGCGATTACGATCCCGCCGAGCCGCGATCCCGATCTCTGGCACCAGCAGCAATCACCAGCTCCCAAGCGAATAAATATTTTAAAACCCTTCTTTGCAAGATGGTTTGAACCAGAGCATCAGGTACATCAAAGAAGTTGGCAAACGCCGTGTTTGGAGGCGAGGGAGCCGAGCGGGAGGGTGGACGCGGCAGTGCCGCTTCGTGGCCTGGTCACCGTCGGACTTGCCCACGTGTCCCCCCCGGCCTTTCCTGCGGAATTTCGAGGGGAAGTTTGGGAATGCTGCGTGTCGGGGTTCTCCCGCACAGGTGGGCGCTGGGGGTCCCGGGCCCCGCTCACCTCACCCCGGGATGCCGGGGCTACCCCCGGACGGGGCCGTGGGGACCCCCCTTCCCCGGCCCGGAGCTTTCTGGCCTCATCCCACCATCTGCTTTTATTTCC
>VZZY01024558.1:112706-134289 GCA_013400335.1 Eurystomus gularis | reverse complement strand
CGGTGCTCGTCCCCGGGCAGCGGGACCGGGGGTCCCAAGGGGCAGCGTTTGCCCCAGGTCGCTGCCGGCAGACTTGGGGGGGCCGGTCCCCCCCGCCACGCTGAGGTGCCGGTGTAGGGCTCGGTTCCCGGTGCCCTTCAGCTGCTCTGAGCCCCGGGCCCCGCTCGGGGACCCCGAGGAGCCCGGGGGGGGCGGCATCGCAGGGGTCGGCGCGGCACTGGGTGACCTTGGGGTGTCTCGGTGCGGTTGGGCCGCGTTCGGGTGCCCAGCGGTCACGGTGCTGGCCCCGGCTGTGCTACCAGGGCCACCCCTGGGTGGGCACCTCTGCCCCTCCTGGCTGGGGACCCCCCCCGGGCACCCAGGAGTGGGTTTGCTGGTGGGAGGGTGCCCCGGGGAGCAGGGGGTGGTGGCACCAGCAGCCAGGCTTGCCCAGGAGCTGCCCGGGTGGCACCGCACGGGGCTTTCCACAGCACGGAGCTTGGCCTGACGGGGTGCCACGGGTGCCCTTTACGCCCGTGGCTTTAATCCTGGGATGGTGGGAGAGCTCTTGCATCCTGCATCCACGGCTCCCCCACCACGGCCGGGCTGGGGACACGGGCTGGAGCCCCTGGCCATGGCCAGGGCCCACGGCTGGGAGAGCCGGGCAGCGCTCGCAGGGCTCGGACGTTGGCCCTTATCTGCTGCCACCACCCTGGGAACTCGCTACACGCTCAGCTCCAGTGAATTTCCTTTTTCTGTTTTTGTTTCTTTCCTGCTGACGTTTTTCCCCTCCGGAATAAAGGGCTGGATGGGGACCATGGTTACGGGCTGTGTGGGCAGCCCGACCCCACGGCCGAGGTGGCACCGGGCAGGGGCCAGCGGTGGCCCAGCCACCCGCCTGCGCCCGTCCCCTCGAAAGGGGAAAACCCGGCATGTGCCTGCGTGTGCCCCGGCGCTGCCGGAGAGCGGAGCTGGGGAGCGGGAACCTGCTCGGCCTCTGCCCACACGTGTTTTCCATCCATCGTGTCCCCCGGGGGCTGCTGCGGCGGCCGCTCGCCCGGAGCCAGGGCTGGCTCGCTTGGTGCGTCCCACCGGCCGCCGCTGCAGGATGTATCGGCCTTCTGCGTGCGAGCCGTCGAACCGCCCGTGACCTTGGCAGGGCAGGAGCTCACCCCCGCCTCTGGTGCAGCGCGAGCCGTCTCAGTTTGTTACAGCCCAGCTGCAGGAGACGTGACTTTGCTTGGCCCATTGGGGCCTGATCCTGCTGCGCAGGAGCCCTGAGCGAGGCTGCTGATGGCAGGGCATGGGGGCCGCGTGGGCTGTGCTGGCTGGGCCTGGCCCTGGCCTGGTCCCCGTCCTGTGGCCAGGCTGTGCCAGGGCAGGCGTGTTGCTGGCAGCAGGCACGGCGGAGGTTCTGTCTCCTGGTCTGACGCTGTCCGCTTGCTGTCTCTGTCTCAGGTGCACCAAGTCCAGCCGAAACCACCGCGAGTGAGAGCCACCGGGCTGGTGGCTGCGTGACTGAGGGAGCGCGGCACCATGCCTGCGGCAGAGCGGGTCCTCCTCTGCTCGGTGACCATGTGGCTGCTCCTGCAGAGCCTCCTCCTCCTGGCCTCTGGCCTCCGCTTGGCTGCCGGGTTCCCCAAGGGCTGCTACCCCTCGGAAGAGGAGGGGCTGAAGACTTTCCGCTGCAGCAACGCTCAGCTGACTGAGATCCCCAGAGACATACCCAACGACACCAACAAGCTCTACCTGGACTCCAACCGAATCCCCTTCCTGCCCCGCGACGCCTTCCGGGACCTGCCGCTGCTGCTGGAGCTGGACCTGTCCCACAACGCCATTGCCAGCGTCGAGAGCGGGGCTTTCCGGGGCCTGGCAGAGCACCTGCACTCTCTGGACTTGTCTTCCAACAGGCTGGTGTCGGTCAGCAAAGACGCCTTCAGCAACCTGAAGGCCAAGGTCAACCTCTCCGACAACCCCTGGCGCTGTGACTGTCGGCTGCAGGAGCTGATCCGTGCGGTGGACCTGGTGGCCGGCTCTTCGGGCGGCATCGTGTGTGACTCCTCCATGCAGGAGGAGCATGTCGGCAAAGCCTTCCTGCAGGTCATCGCCGACACGGACTTCTGCAACGTGTACAAAAAGACCACGGACATCGCCATGCTGGTCACCATGTTCGGCTGGTTCGCCATGGTGATCTCCTACCTGGTCTACTACGTGCGGCAGAACCAGGAGGACGCCCGGCGGCACCTGGAGTATCTCAAGTCCCTGCCCAGCAAGCAGCGGAGGTCGGAGGAGTCGTCCACCATCAGCACCGTGGTGTGAGGCACCGGCATCCCGCAGGACACGGAGCTCCATGGCACTGGGCATTGGCCGCTCCGCAGGCTGGCCATGGCTGCGGGAGCTGTCACCGGCCACCGGCATCGCGCAGAAGCAGTCACGGGTTTGGTCTGTTCTCCTCGGGGATGCGGTGTCTGGCAGCGGGAGCCGTGGCCAGCGGGTGCCTGGCTCTGGTGCAGTGAGGGGCGAAGCGGCTGCAGCCGAGGGCCGTTGTTGGCAATGAGCACAGAGCAGCCGCCACGTTATGAAGGACTGGAGCGACCCCGAGCATCCCCCGGCACACGGCCGTTGCTCTGACCAACCTGGACCTTCAGACTTCATCTAAAACTTCCATATTTCCTTTGCAGAGATCCCCTGGGGCATTAACGAAGCAGAGTTTAATCCCTCCCCAGCTTACCCTCGGCTGCCGAGGGATGATCCGGCAGCGGGGGCAGCCTGGGCCTGGCTCCCTGCCTGGGCGGGCAGCGGGCAGGGCTGGGCGCGGGGAGGAGCGGTACGGCCACGAGGTCACTGGCCCCGGGAGGGTCACAGGCTCTGACCACAGCCCGGCGCGACCGAAGGACGAGGTGGGAGGTGGGGACACTGCTTGGGAACGGCAAGGGGCAGGTCTGGGGGTGCCCGGCTCCGGCTCTTGCACCAGATGGAGCTGCCCCATCTCCCACCTGAGCCCCTGCTGCTCCCGGCTCCTTTCCTGGCACCCCCAGGCCGGGCAGAGTGAGGGGTGTGGGGGCCCTGCTCGGAGATGGGGTGGGTGGGGGGCAGCCCCAGCACCTTCCCAATGGGGCTGAGCCCTCCAAGGCCACCAAGGGATGAGGGTGCTGATGGAGGGGAACTGAGAGGTCCCGTGATGGGTCCGGCCCTGCCGGGATGTTGGGGGGAGCTGGTTTCCCCTCGGTGCTCCCCAGGGACCATGCAGATGGGGGTTTGTGGCCGGGTAGCGCCAGCCTGCTCCAATCTGCTGCTGGAGGAGAGCTCCCACCTCTCCCTCAAGGACTCACAAGCTGCCGACCGGTCACTGTGACGGGAAGCGGGGATGGAGGGAGCCGCGGCAGCTCCTCCACCCTCTCCCCACTCCCGTGCCACTGGCAGGAGCCTGAATCTCCCCTAAAATGCCCCAACGTCCCTTCTTGACACTTCCAGTATTGGGCTGCAGGTTCCTGGTGTTGGTAGGTGGAGGCGAGGCCGGGGCGCCGGCGTGGGTGGGGGTCGGTGCCCACCTTTGGGCGCGCAGGGTCCAAGCGGCGACTCAGAGCAAAGCCAGAGCAGACCCAGACTCTCCCAAGCGCGTGTCCGGCCCCTGAGAGAGCTGATTTTGCCGGTTTTGCCCTTTTTTAAAACCAACTGAAGCTAAATTGCCTTAATTCACCAAGAGCACCAACCAAAGCTGCTTGAACATCCTCTTGTGCCAGGCCAGGCCCGGCTCCGGCTGCCCTGGCGCAGCAGGGGCTTATTGCCAGGTCTGGGCACAGCCCCTGGTGCGGGCAGCGCGTTTCGGCGCAGGCAGGGCTCTGGCCTCGTGCCCCGGTGCCAGCGGGAGCCGTGGGACAGGGCTGGCCGGGAGCGGCACCCGCGCCCTTCCACAAGTGCCTCTTTCCCAGCACAGACCAGGGGCTCTGCACCGCACAAGCGCCTCAGCCCCAGCCCCCCCGGCCCGCAGCCCCACGGCAGCTCCCCACCATCACAACCGGCTGCGGAGAAAAGGGGCTGGGGGACACCGGACCAAGCCACCGCGAGCGGCTGCACCGTGGCCGCGGGTGCTGCTCCCCCGCGGGCATCCTCGGGGACCGTCTGACCCAATATGTGTTTTGTTTAAGGGACCTTTTACGTTCTTACTTTATACGACAATAAAATTGGCTTTTACTTTGGAGCCCGTGCCCGGCGTGTGCCGCTGTGTGTGTCCGCGGCGGGACGAGGCCGGTGGCGTCTCCCCGTGCCAGGCCTGCCCTGGTCCCTGGTGAGATCCTGGCCACAACGGAAGGACGAGGGGTGCCCATGACGGCCGATGTCTTCCCAGAGCCGCGTCGGGCTCTGCTGGGTGGTTTCAGAAAGATGATACTCGGTCCCTCCGGTAACCGTAACTCTGCCTTCGCTAAACGAACACCGCGCGGCTCACTCCCGCCAGTGCGGCTCAGGTCACTGGCACGCTGCCCGTCCCGGAGCCGCGTCGTGCCGGGACCCTGCTCCTCTCCCTGTCCTCCCGTTCCCACTGGACTAGACCTGGGCATCATGTGGCACACGGGACAGGGACCGTGATGGCCAGGAGTCCAGTGCCTATGATCCCCCCGGTCCCCATGAGCAGCCTCTTTGGTCACAGCATCGCACCGGCCCGGTGCTGCTGGTTTGCCGGCGCCTTCGCCTGCGCGGTGCGTGCCGAAGCGTGGTGCCGCAGAGGGGGAAACCTGGGACCTAACGCGGAGTGACAGCTCCCGCTCAAGGGACATTAACCTCGTTTGCCACTCGGCTGTCTCCAGACGCGGCACGGCCACGACAGCCCGCAGACCCCAGGCTCCTGAGCAGATGGCTGCCGTCCCCCAGCCCCGTGCGCTCCCCGGGGACCCTCCTCCCGCAGCCTGGGAGCAGCTGGGGAGGGCCGGGGGATGCAGCAGGACGGGCGGCCCCGGCTGCCACCCCATCCACGGGGCCATGAGTCCTCGGGGTCCTGCCGGTGTCGCCGCACGGGGCTGGATGACAGCGAGCCCCAGGGACCAGCCCTGCTCTGGTGCCTGCCCCAGCTCTCCTGCCCAAGGGGTTGTTAGGATGGACCCCACCAGGTTCGTTACAGGTAAAACATGTAAGAAATCTCGTAAAAACCTGCAGCAGGCTTTAGGAAGGTGACTTGGTGCGGGACAGGCTGAACTGCGCCAGATTTATGCTGTCGGTAAATCAGGTATTTAATCAGGGAATGGGGAAGAGCAGAAAACGGGGATTATAGGAATATTTCCAGGATGTACCGGTGGCTGAGCTGGGTCTCAGGGGGATCACAGGAGGAGGTCTGGGGCCGGCAGCCCCCCTCCCGTGGAGGGATTTCTCTCATTGCACGATTCCCTCTCCAGCAGCGAGTTGCTGTGGGTAAGATCCTGCCGGGAGCTGGGAGCTGGCGCTCGGTGTCAGCGGGTGCGGGGGGCTCGGCGTTAAAGTCAACACTCGTCCTTAAGCGAGGCAAGATGATCCTCCACTTTAATACTGCATTTCTGGGTAATTCGGTTCCTGATGTACTGTAGATTTATCTGCTGGGATCAGCAATGGCAGAATTAGCAGCGTGACCTCCTTCCGTGCCATTCCAGCAGGCCGGTAAATCTCTGTTATTAACTTCCAAAGCGCTTTGCCCGCCTGCGCTGGGTGGTCATTAACTGGCCTGCCCGGGGAGGGCTCTTCTTCCCCACCGGCTTGGAGGAAAAGGTGTCACTGGGGCAAGATTTCAGAAGCGGGTCCTTGCTGGTAATGAACCCCCCCGGGAGCCCTGGGGTGGAGCGATGCTCCCAGGAAGCCGGGCTCTGCATCCCTGCGGCTCCCCTGGATAAAGTCACAGACTCGTGGAACGGTTTGGGTGGGAAGGGACCTGTAACAGTCATTGAGTCCAACCCCCTGCAGGGAGCAGGGACATCTGCAACTAGAGCAGGTTGCTCAGAGCCCCGGCCAACCTCCCCTGCAATGGTGCCAGGGATGGGGCAGCCACCACCTCTCTGGGCAACCTGGGCCAGGCTCTCACCACCCTCAGCAGCAACAATTTCTTCCTTCTCTCTAGTCTAAATCTCCCTCTTTTAGTTTAAACCCACCACTTCTTGTCCTATCTCAACAGGCCCTGCTCAAAACTCCATCCGCATCTGATTAAGTCCTGCAAGGCCACCAGAAGGTCTCCCTGGAGCCTTCTCTTCTCCAGGCTGAACAAGCCCAACTCTCCCAGCCTGGCCTCCCAGCAGAGGACTTCCACCCTCGCATCATCTTCACGGCCGCTTCTGGCCCCGCTCCAGCGTATCTGACTACGGATGGAGCTGGCTGGGGGCAGCCTGGCCGTGGGCCCGTCCCCTCGGCAGCGGTGCCGGCGGCTCTGCTCTGCGCCGGGGGCCAGGGTTTGATTCTGTGGGGTCTGTGCTTTAGAAGAAAGGTAAAAGCCCCGTTTTTCTCGGGCCGTGTTTACAGCGTTCCTCAGCCGCGGCCCCAGCCTGCATCCTGAACTTCTAACTGATTAGATTTCGAGGAGGGAAGGAAGGATGTCTAATTGTTTAATTTCCACAATTATAAAAATATTTATAAATAATTAGAACTGATGGCAGCAATTACACCGTGATTAAAGCTGGTCTACACTTCATCAACGGCCCTTCAGTTACGTAGCCTTATTTATTTATTTTCACCACAAAAAAATCCATTTACAGTGGCATTGCTGCCAATAATGAATCATACTTATTCACTGCCTGCAAAGGACTCATTAATCCGATGCTGCTGCTGGTTACAGGAGCGGTGCTGCGCCGAAAATGTGGCCACTGGACTTCGGCGGGAAGAAATTTAATTTCAGCGGGTAGGAAACCGAAGCAGAGCTAAAAAATCACAAGATCTCTTCCTGCCTGCGTGGTTAAGAGCCCAGCGTTCAAACCGGCCGCACGCAGCCCTCCCGAGGCGCCGTGAATCCTGCCCCGTCCCTCGTGCGAACGGGGCATCGCGGGGCACAGGGAGCAGCTGATCGCCAGTCTGAAGATGAGTAATACAAGAGGGAGACCTGCAGAGCTTTCCCTCTCAGAGGGAAGCAGCGTCTTTCCAGGCGCTTCTCCTGCCTCGGAGGAGATGTGGGGATGGGAGCTTCTGTGGGTGCTCGTGTCCACCCCGTCGTCCCGTGGGTGCCGCGCTGGCTGCAGCGCCCGCTGCCTGCCCACGGCCTCGCTCCACGCCAGGATTTAGGTGCCAGAAAGCAGCACAAGCTCTTCTTGGTTTTTTCCCCTCAGTTCCAGTTCAGCAGAGCACTTGAAAATATGCGTAATTTTATATAAACGATGGGTCCCACGGAGGAATTCGCTGCGGCTGCCGCAGCGAAACAGGCTCTGCCTTCCACGCGAGCCCCTCGGCTCCCCGCCGCTGGCTTTGACTCAGCAGAGCAGCCGATGCCCTTGGAGCGTGGTGTCCTGGTGGAACATCCCAGCCCTGCTCCTGCCTCAGGAGAGCGTGGCCACGCGTGGGGTTTCACCTCTCCCGACACACTGAGGCCAGGAACTGCAGCCGGGGATGTCCCCCTGAACAGGAACAACACCCACAACTTCATTTTCAAGCCACTTTCCCCCAAAGTGGCTCTTGGAGCGGGTCCTTGGGGGAATTCCCGGGGGCTGGAGTAGCCGGGGTTGCACCCAAGAGGTTCTTTGGCTCAGGTCCCCCCATCCCAGGTGTGACGGGTTCCTGCGATGAGCCGATCTCAGGGCACCTGGTCCCGCTCTGCCCTCCCGGCAGCCCTGCTCCTTAAATCTGCCGGGCAGGCTGAGGTCCTCTGGCATGTCCGAGCGAGCTGTGGTATGTCCTGCTGGTGTCTTGGGGAGCCCTGTGACATCTTCAACCACTGGTGGCTTAAATTTAGAGTGTGTGAGTTAATAGAGATGCTGTTGGGGGTTACAACCCCCCCCCCGAGCCAAGGGGTCGCTGGAGTGGAGGTGTTCCCATCACCTCGGCAGACGCGGTCCCGTAACCGGCAGTGAGTCCTTCAGTCTGTGTTTGGTGAGTGTTTCTCGAGGGGCTTGTTCCAGGCTGGGAAAAGGCATCTCTGATGTTAGGAGTGAGTTTCCCTTTGGTGGGTTATCGTTGTTTGTGGATGTTTGAAAGCCCTCGTGTGCTGCTGGTTCACAGGCTGTGTGACCAGAGGCCTGTGTGGAGAAGGGGATGGGGAGTTTTAAGCTGTGAATTTGTTATTTGTGACAATTCATCAGTGCTTCTGAGGTGCTGCCATCGTCCTCTGCCGACAGCGAGATGGGAGCTGGTTTCCAGCAGGTTTCCAGCTCTGGCTGGACGGAGAGAGCTCTCGCACGGGGAGGTCGGAGTGGAGCCCTTCCCCGTCAGCTCTTTGTGAGCGTCTCCACAGAACTAATGACCCAAACTCTCCGGCAACGCAGCACTCAAATATTTGACCTATTTTTCTACTTTTAAGGCCTGCCGAAAGAGCTGAGGCACTCCAAGAGCTTCCTCTACCTCTCGTTTTCAGAACGAGGAGGGAGTTAAGTGTTCATTTGTGACTTGCCATTGCACTTAGTACCTACTCGCTGCGATTTTTTCCCCCGGAATAATTCATGCATGTGCCGTTGCTCTGCAGTGAAACAGGCCGAGAGACGCAGGCGGCCGCCGCCGAGCCCGTCTGCTTGGTCTGCGTCAGCCCGAGCCGCGCACACAGGGTCCAGTTGGCTGCCCTGACAATCAGCCTACGGGCAGTTTAAATGCTCGTTACAGTACATTTTATCCGTCAGTATTTAATAAGTAATGATTCTGAAAAGCTCGGAGCGTGGTCTGTGCCCGTACCATCTCCTGCTGTGTTCCTGTCAAAAGGGATAAGTTAAACCGGCTTGAATCCGGTCGATTTTTGGCCGAATACCCACCAAGGAATGTCTCGATGCCATAAGAAGTCGCAGTTGTTGAGAAGGAGCTGGTCTTCTGCTTGACTTAGTCCCGTGTAGTGCAAAGAAGACAGGAGGGCTCTGTGCTGGGAAGCTGGGCATGGCGGAGTCCCCTTCACCCAGACTGCAGGGGGGTTACACCAGCAGGGCAGGGAAGGGGCTGTGTTGGTGGCCGTGCCTTGAGAGGAACGGGAGGGTGAGGGTTCTTGGGTGTCCCTCAACAAAGTGAGGCCAGAAGGCAGCAGCTCCTGGCAGGGAACATCTCACGGAGTTTAAAACCAGGCTCTGGAAGGCAGCGTTGTGGTGGCTCCTCAGCAGCCTGTGGCAGGCTGCCCGCTCCGGTGGGCTCACGTAGCCCCTGCTCTGCCGCGTGAGGGGCTCCTGGAGGGCTGGGGTCACTCGTGGGGCTCTTGGAAAGAGCAAAATAGTCTTTGCTAATGGTGCTTTGTAGCAGAGTGACCAACTGCTGCAGATCCAGCAGCTATCCTTCAAGGGCAGAGTGGAGCGAGTCTTGTCCGGGAAGAAAACTTTCCCATTATCTCAGTGCTTTAGCAATTTGTATCGTGACTTGTAACTCATCCGGTGAACTCGATGGGAATTTCCAGCTGGTGTAAGAGGATCAGCTGCTGCGCAGCACCTGGGGCCAGCAGAGCTCTGCCGAGAGGAGCTGATGCAGCTGAAGATGCAGCAGCGAGCAGGGGGGGAAGGCTCCACAGCCTCTCCTCTGCCCCCCGGGACATACCCGTTTCTTCCCGCGGAGCAGCGGACAAGAGGAGAACCAGGAAAGCTGGGTCCTTGGTTCTCCTGATTGCTGGGCCCTGGATTTGTTGCAAACCCTCTTGCAGACCCAATTTCCTGCCCCAGAGCCCCTGCTGGTGTGCCACGGGGAGCCCTGAGCAGATCAGGGGCCATGAACTGGTGCACAGTGTCACCTGCCTGGGACGCGTCAGACAGAGACGTGGGGAGGAACAAAGGGAAGGGCATTTAACGCTTTTAAGTCACAAAGATTAAATAATTCTATCAATATCTACCAGAAATGGCTCACAGGTTCTGGGATAGGTTGTTAGGGCATGTAATTCCACCACGATCATCTGCCATCTTTCCCCAAGTTGTTTGTGGCTCCGTTGTGTTCTCGGGGCAAACTGGGACACAAAGCCGGGGCACCTCTGTTGTCACCACCACGGAACACGCTCTTTGCACTACCAGCCATCCGACAAGCTTTGCTTTTTTTTTTGAATTACTTTACCTTGTGTGGACACTTCATTTTGCACATCATTTTTAGCGTCTAAGTAGTCCTCGAATACAGAAGATCTCGGGGTGTGGGAACGAGGGTGTTTTGCGACTGTTCAAGGAGGAATGTCAGATTCCGGAGCTGGCAGCTAAAGCTGAGCAGAACATCACAAACCCGTGATGCTTCCACAGCTGCTCCGCAGTTTTCCAATTCCTGTCCTCGGTTTATTAGCAGGATTTTGCTCCGTACTCTTTGACTCGAGGCCGCGCACAAATCTGGCAGGTCACATCGTTGTTAGGACTGTAAGTCCCGGGCTCACAAACCACTGCGAAGGGAACAGGGGCAGGGTCTCAGCTGGGGCTGGGACCCTCAGGCAGCACCTCGGTTCTCCCCACGCTGTGAGGGGGATCTCCCTGAGCCTGCCTCTCGCTCAGCACCCCCAGCTCCAGAGCCAGCAGTAGGTGCTGCTGGCAAAAGACCTTTTTTAAAAGAGCTGAGTATTTCCTAGCAGCACAGCCATTAAGGTAATTTTCTTATTTGCTCTGTATCCTGAGCAGAGTCCCTCACCGGTGACCTGGAAGGAAGAAAACCCCACTCCACTGCTTCCACTTACTCTGTTTGGCAACACGGTTGCCCCTACGGACGCACCAACGTGCTGCTGGCTGGTTTTCTGTTCCCATCAGAAATCCTGTTTTAAATCTGATGGAAACGTCTTTCCAGATGAACGGAAATATCGTTGCGTTTAACACTGATATTTACCGGAGAAACCCGTGATTCGCGCTCACAAGCTCTGTGTAAATTGGTGTATTTTGTATTTACCACAGCAACTGGCGCAGTTCTGGTGGGTGATGCTGCTCTTCCCAAAACCTGCTCGGCAGCTGTCAGTGCGAGTAACCGAGAAACTCTTGTCCACATAGTGTAGGGCAGGAGCAGTTTGGAACCTGTGCTTCAAAGCATAGGTCTGCTTGCTGAAAAACCTGCCGATTCGGTCTACTGCCTAAAAATCACAAACGTAAGAAAAATAAACAGTCAGATGGGTTTTTTTCTTGATTGTAAAAATGTCAGTAAATAATTTGTAGTCCTGGTTTCCCCCCCACGCTGACCTGTCACCTTAACTGGGAGTTGTCCTCTGGCTTCAGAGCTCTGTGAGGTCTGAGGGTGGGTTTTAACAGTGAGAAGCCAGAGAGAACAGATCTGAGAAATCACCTGCTGTGAGTTTACTTTAAATTGTATTTTGTGTACTAAATCATAAATCAAAGGTTTAGTTTAGAGAGCTGGAAGCTTAGTATACTAATAAAAATACTAATGTTTATCATGCCTTATTCTTAGGGGTAAATATAAAAGAAATTAAGCCTGATATTTTTTAAACTATTTGGATCAATCTGTCTTTTAAAACCAGCTTTCTATCCTGAATTTAATTATTTAAAATCCAGGAATCGCCTTTTACAATGACATTAATCCCATAAAATCTGGGCGAAGCCGGATTACTACCCCTCAAATCTGCTGATGCTAAGGGAGAGATTTGTGAAATACGCAGGGGAGAGACAAGGGGGTGACACAGAACCTCCTGCGCCCGCGTGTTGGTCACATCTTGACAATCGTAAGGAACCCGCTGGCAAACATCTTCCCATCCTGGTGCGAAAGGGTTGACTGTGGGTGGAGGGGAAAAAGAAAACACATGGACAAGTGTTGAGGAAAATATTACGATGGACTCAAGCCCCTCAAGCAGGTCTCTTCAGGTTCACTGCAGAAAACGTTGGCAGATAAAATCCATTACTGCTTTTAGCCTCTTACAGGGCTCACTTCATCCTGTTGTACCCTTTAATTTTGCCTCTAATTTGTGAAGAATGGTGATTTTTATGTCAGATGTCTGGAATCAGGATTGTGTTTTGCAACAGCTCCTTTGGGCACACTTGAATGTTGGAAAATGAGAGAATAAGAGGAAAAACCAAATTGGGTTCTGGGGTTTTTTGTCCAGTTACTTAAATCGCTTTGTTCCAGTAAGAGTCAGAGGTCAACCAATAAAATAATGTGGGGGGGTGGGGGGAAATGTGAAGCTGACAGGAAGAATGGAACCAAGGTTCCAGACAGGTTCCAGACAGGGCTGAACTTTTATGTAAACTGAAAACCTTTGGGTCCTTGGTTTGTTCTGGCTGTTTCCTGACATTACTGAGGGGGTGGGGAATGGCCACAAAACTGTTCTGTAACCTGCTGGATGGTGCCTCTTGGCACACGATGAGAACAGATAGCGAAGAGAATGTGGGCAGAGCATTAATGAATAACTTTGTTTCCTCGTTGATAAAGCTTCTCTACACTGGGGCAGAGCCATGTCAGTGTGACCATAAGGGAACCGTGAGGCTCTTGCTTTTAACCTCTGTGCGGTTTCCTAGAATCAAGCAAAACCACAGAGGTTGCAGCCTTCTTAAAAATCAAATAATGAAAAATAGGTTTTATTTTATTTCTCAAAAAGTTAGAAGGTCAGATTGTGGCATCCGATCAGCTGTCTCTTGAACAACCCTCTCCAACAGCACACCTTGAAAAGAACAGTTTTGCCCAAGGCTGCAAGCGGCACAATGCTACAAATTCAACCTATAAACTGCATTTTAGCTCCATCTGTGGGCTAGGAAGAAAAAATACAGGGACTCCAAAAGGAAGCAGGGAAACAACTTTCAAAGGGACACTGGACTTTAATGTATTTAATGGGCTGTTTATAGCACTCTCGGGTTGTTTATAAAAATAAACGATCCCTCCCAAACAAACGCTGGGACCTGTTACCTTGGAAACTAACAAAGAGCTCATGCAGGAGGCCTTGGTTTGGTGTCTGGTCAGGGTGGCATTTGTAGGATGCCTCTACGATGTGACAGGTCAGATCAGCAATGAGGTTATTTAAGATCTTCCCTAGTTCCTCAAAGAAGTGGCCGTTTGCTGCTAGCTGGCATTCCTTCGTAGCAAAGCGAGCAAACACCCTGTATGTGTGGTCAGCTTCCCTGTACGCTGTGAGAGAAGAGCTTGTGTGAGCGCTGGGGTGTAATCGTGGGTTGAATCTTATTCTGAACCTTATCTGTGTCAGTGCACTTTGTATCTGAACTAAGGGCTCCTATTCCAAAGCAAACAAATAAATAAAGGTTACTCGTTAACCAGAACACATGTGTCCTTGCCAGAGCTGACTCAAATAGCAAGCGAGGGTTTGGTTTGCGATGTACAGGAATTGACGTGCTTGGTACCAGGCTCTGCCCCCAAATATTAAAAACAAAAAAGGGGGCAAAGAGTAAAATAACACACAAGTGTTAACCAAGTGGTGTGGCTGAAGTGGGACGGGGATTACACACAAACATTCTGTGCAATTGTAGGGTAGGAGTGAATGTTCTTAAAAATGATTTTAAAAGTTAATGCTTCTCAAGCATTTCTGGAATGTGATTTTTTTTTTTGTGGGAGTGGCGCTTGCAAAGGGTGGGAGGAGGCTGGAGCTGTAGCTGGGGCAGTGGGCTCCTTCCGCACCGGTGTGTTTGGCTCGGGAATGTCTCACCGGAGACTGCGCTTGGATGTGAGGTTCCTTTTTGTATCTTGGACACCGCAGGAATTGTTGTAGTTCCCTTTGTACTAAGGGTGGGGATTATTTTATTCCTTGTGTTGCCATATATTCTCGGTAAGAGTTATTTAAAACTTTCTCCAAAGCTAGGAGGGGGTGTGCATCTATAAATATAAAAAAATATTTCCTATTCTGGGACAAAATGTTAGAAGTAATTATTTTCTCAAGCCTTGCAATAAACACTTCACAAACCCCCCAGACCACGAAGGCCGCGTGCATCAGCTTAGCAGTAAGTCAGCAATCTTACCGTATACCATGAATACATATGTCACAACCATTTCCCTTTCTTCTTGCGTCGTTGTTTCTAGGATACTGTGAGAGAAAGTGCACGTGTAGGCTCCAGACATAGACTCCCTAAAGCCCATCAACATCAGCTTCCCTGTTTCCATGAGAGTCACGTACCTTCACCCTAGAACAGAAACGGGAACTATGGTATCGCTGGGAACGTTCCGTTTCTGCTGCTCTGCTCCTTTGGGATGTTTGAAGGTGAGATCTTGCTTTTGTACGTGGTGACACTGACGTGCGTTAGTCTGAAACTTAACCTTTAGGACTTACGGTAAATTTCCTTCTACCTCGAGCATTTGAAAATTTTAGAGGGAGAAGAAAAGCAGTCTAATGTCACAGCTTGTGGAAAAGTGCGACTGAGGACCAAGTGACGATTTGGACCCGCCATCCTATTGCAGGGATCGGTACAAGCAAGGAAAATGTGATTTCATGTGCAGTGATCTACTCAGCCATTTGTGGGTGACTTTTTCCCTTCTAAATAGAAAACAGAAACTATTTCTGTGTCTCGGCATATTTTCCCCACTGCCTCCCACCCCCCCGAGGCAGAGGCTGTCTCAGCTTGTGAGAAAGGACTGCACAAAGCCTGCTCTGTGAGTGACTGGGGAAAAAAGGGCTCAGGCAGAGTGGAAATCCTTTGTAGGCTGAACAAAGTAACTAACCTTCTAGTTTTTTTCCATCTGGACCAATCCGCAAATACTTGGGATCTATTAGTTCTTGTTGAGAATGAGCCAAATCCATACATACCAGCAACGGGCTATTGGTAAACACCTTCACGTACACGTTAACTGCAGTGCAAGAGGATAAGGTAAACGAGGTGTGAGGCTTATGCTGAATGAAATCACCAAAATATTCATTTCAAAACACATTTCATGTGACGCAGAGTTTTTTTTGCGTGTTTGGCCTCGAAAAGCGTGAGGTTAATCTTTTATCCCAATTTGCTCTTATTAATATCACGGAACTGTCCAAGTGTGGCTGGTGCTGACTCTGCAGGAGACACTCAGGCACTCACAGATCACGTCACGGGGTCGAAAAAGCCCCAGATTCTGAGCCTGTGGCTGAGTGGGACCCTCATTTAGACATTTGTGGTGAACTGACCCACATATTAAGAACGACATTAAATTCTCAGAAGTGCTTATAGCAGCACCGTGGGACAAATGTATTTCTAAACCCTTCATTAGCACGTGCTATTGAGATCACGCTCTGGAGACTCCAGCGCTGTTTAGCTAAGCTTGGTCGTGTCGCTCCCCCGTGTAGGGGTGTCTAAATAATGACTGCTGTACTAAAAACTGTATTTTAAGTACACTAAGACCTATATATATAAAAGGGCAAGTTTACCTTCACTTTCAGTGTTGCCATAAACACAATTCTTTTCAACTAAACCAACAGAACGTTGCTTGTCCTTGGGTACAGCTCTCGCTGTAGGGAAAAGGACTTGGATTATCAGAGAGAAATTGAAATGTGCGCCTGTCAACCATTTATTTTGTCCTAGCGAGTTTCAGTCTCTTGCTTTGCTTGTTCTTTCTCCCCACACCCTTTTCTTAAAAACAAGAGCTCCCACTTTTGCTGACTTGCTGGTTTCGTAGTGCCCAGGTTGCAAATCTGCCTTGATAGAAGTGGTTTCAAACGAGCTGAGCCCTTCTTTTGATTTGATAACTATAAAATAGTTATTAATGCTTATAAAGATCTAAAGGGTAGGCGTCAACAGGATGGGGCCAGACTCTTGTCAGTGGTGCCCAGCACCAGGACAAGGGGCAACGGGCACCAATTGGAACCCAGGAGGTTGCATGGGAGCAGGAGGAGAAACTGGTTTGGTGTGAGGGTGTGGGAGCCTGGCCCAGGCTGCCCAGAGAGGTTGTGGAGTCTCCTTCTCTGGAGAGATTCCAAAGGTGCCTGGACACGATCCTGGGCCCCCTGCTCTGGGTGAGCTGCTGGAGCAGGGGGTTGGATGAGATGATCTCCAGAGGTCCCTTCCAACCCTCACCATGCTGGGGTTTGGTGAAAATCTAACTTGAAAGCCAAGGCTCTTCACAACGAGCCCAAGGAGAACCAGGACGGGTGCAATGTGGTGACTGTGGGTGGATGTTGAGTCTTCAGGCATCTGTGAGCCTTTGCCTTTTGGGAAATCATAGAATCTTCACAGAATGGTTTGGGTTGGAAGTGACCTCAAAGATCACCTAGCTCCAACCCCCTGCCATGGCAGGGACACCTCCCATGAGCTCAGGGTGCTCAAAGTCCCATCCAACCTGGCCTTGAACTCCTCCAGGGATGGAGCATCCACAATCCCCTGGGCAACCTGTGCCAGCATCTCACCACCCTCAGAGTGAAGAATTTCCTTCTAACCTAAATGGTGAGCAGACATCTGTGCACGAGGATTTCTGTTAGGAGAATCCACAGGTGATGTAAGAATTGTTAGAATTTGCAGGTTTTTCCTCAGGCCATGGTGGCAGATGAGGACAGCCCTGTCTGACCACTGCTATCCCTGACTGGGGTCAAGGACAAGGGTGAGACCCTGGCCCAGGTTGCCCAGGAAGCTGTGGATGCTCCATCCCTGGAGGTGTTCAAGGCCAGGCTGGACACTGCCTTGAGCAACCTGGTCTAGTGGGAGGTGTCCCTGCCATGGCAGGAGGGTTGAAATGAGGTGATCTTTGAGGTCCCTTTCAACCCAAAGGGTTCTATAGGGTTCTATAGGGTTCTATAGGGTTCTATAGGGTTCTATAGGGTTCTATAGGGTTCTATAGGGTTCTATAGGGTTCTATAGGGTTCTATAGGGTTCTATAGGGTTCTATAGGGTTCTATAGGGTTCTATAGGGTTCTATAGGGTTCTATAGGGTTCTATAGGGTTCTATAGGGTTCTATAGGGTTCTATAGGGTTCTATAGGGTTCTATAGGGTTCTATAGGGTTCTATAGGGTTCTATAGGGTTCTATAGGGTTCTATAGGGTTCTATAGGGTTCTATAGGGTTCTATAGGGTTCTATAGGGTTCTATAGGGTTCTATAGGGTTCTATAGGGTTCTATAGGGTTCTATAGGGTTCTATAGGGTTCTATAGGGTTCTATAGGGTTCTATAGGGTTCTATAGGGTTCTATAGGGTTCTATAGGGTTCTATAGGGTTCTATAGGGTTCTATAGGGTTCTATAGGGTTCTATAGGGTTCTATAGGGTTCTATAGGGTTCTATAGGGTTCTATAGGGTTCTATAGGGTTCTATAGGGTTCTATAGGGTTCTATAGGGTTCTATAGGGTTCTATAGGGTTCTATATGGGGCTGTTTTGGGTGGTTTCATCCCTTTGTGGGGCGTTTGGCTGAGCGAGGCCAGCCCTGCTCCTGCGGCCCTGTTGTGGCTCCTGAGGCCCGGTTGTTTTTTTGACTCTTGCGATGGGTGTTTCCAGCGTGTGGGCAAGGAGAGGAAACTCCCCGGGGGAGGAGAGAGTAGGAGTAGGGGTTTGGCGCCTTCAAGCTGCCCCAAAACCACGGGGCTGGTGTTGTCTGCTCCATGTTGAGGTGTGCGCGAGGGCTGGAGGCCACCCTGTTCTTCTGGAGTTGTGGTGGGACGTGTCCTTTCCGTGTAAAACCAACAAAAACATTCCTGCGGCGTTGCTGCGAGAGAGACTGAAAAGAAGAGCTGGGCATATCCTGTTGGCTCGAAAGTAAAGGCGAGCGCAACAATATCACTGCAAGTACTCGGTGGTTTTCGAGTCAGTTATGTATTTTTTTTGAAGACTTGCTGATGACTTCTAAAGGTAGAAATATTTTTTTTTTTCTTTTTTTTTCTTGTGCCTTACAAAAATAGGCAAGGCAGCTGAGCAGGGACCGGAGGGCACTTGCCTTTGACCACACCGCACATCATAAGACACTCAAGACCAGGAGCTGTGGCCAAGCTGCTGCTCGTTAGTTAAATCGTCTTCATCGTGCAGCCCCAGACCACGCCAGTGGCCAAAAATGATGTAATAGCATTTGCATAACAAATATGGAAGTAGCCAACGCAGGAATGAAAGTTTTATTTTTGTAGATAGCTGTAAAAGGTTTTAATTCAATGCTGCCATGTGGAAAAAAAAAAGCACTTGAGTTCATTTTCTTTAATGAAGCATGCCACAACAAAAAAAAGTGTGAAAAAGTAGGTAGCAAGTGATTGACGGAAAATATTTTTACTCAAGTCTGGTGGCATTTTGAAGTAGTGTCCCTCTCATTTCATGTCTTGCAAAGCTCATTGCCCTACTAAATGTGTGCACTGCCTCATTATTTCACTTCTCTCTCTTGGCAGGGAAGCAGCCACGCTTTCTTCTTCCTTAGGCCAAGATATTAACTCTCAAGTGGTCGGTTAAAGGGTAAGAACCATGTCGGGGGTTTCGTTTTTAATTTCCTTGAGCTGCTGGAGAGTTCATAATTAAGACCACCTCAAAAGATCCAAAGTTCCCATGTGTTGAGTAAATCTGAAAACGTTCAAAGTTACCATTGCATGCTCATCCCGTGCAGGCGAAATGATTCAGTTCTTAACGTGTCTGCTACAAACTAGTCACATTTCAGTCTGAACAGCCTCTGGTCCTAAGGACGTTTAGAGCCTTGTCGTGTGATGTCCCATGCAGCCCATCAGCCCCCAGACTTAATTATTATAAAACAGCATCTTCACTATGAAGCTTTGTCTGCGGTTTTGAATCATTATAAGCTTAGGCTCCTACTCTGTGGCTTTAGTCAAGCGACTCATTCCTTTTCCAGTCTATGGGATTTCTACGTTAGAGTGATAAATTGTCATCACAGCTTTGTAAGTTCAAGGAAAAGAAGCTGGTTATCGCTAAGAGGATTTAACAGGACAAAATGTGAGGCCATGTATTTATTAATTACTAGGTAGTTTTGCTAAGAGCAGGGAGCTCTGTCAGTAGGGAATGGTAAAAGAGGAAAAAGAATCTATTATAAACTTGATCATGGTGCGATTAGGTATTAAAAAGTCAAATACTTTATCTTAGGAAATACGTAGAGAGATTTCCAGGAGTCGGGACACGGGAACAACCCGAAGGCTCCAGAGGGATGTTTCCTGGGATGCAGACACGAGTTTTATCTCTGAGGTGGGTGTTCTAAAGCAGGGGTAATGCAAAGGGGAGTAAACCCAGGCTGGTGATTTCTGCCCTTGAAATAAAAGCAGAGAGATGATGTGATAGATTATCTGATGGTAAATGTGAGGGGAAAATAACAATTTTCATTAGAGAGCAGATCTGGTAGTAAGAGAAAACTGACATAAGTAATCCTGGGGTGGAGAATGGAAGGAGATTCCTGATTGTCACATGGGAGATTCCAGGACTTCCTTGCAGGTCTGAGGAGCAAGAGACCTGCCTGACTATTAAATGGTTCTGGGAGGGGAATACAGAGAGTGTCTGGAACAGCAGAGAATTGGGCTCGATTATACCAGATACCTTTTTGTACCATTTTATTTCCAGACTCTTTTTCCAAGCGCTGGAAAAGCATCAGTCTAAGATGTAGACGTTGACACAACACAAAGTAAGTAGGAGAATCACGTTTCCGTGTTGTCTTGTTGCCTCACGTGAGCTATGGTAACCAGCACTTGCTGTCTTCTGTTTAATGTCCAAACGATTGGGTCAAATCACAACTTCCTTTGGCAATTTCACTTGATTCTGAAGTCGCAGGACTGTTGTTACAGATTTCTGGACCTCTTTGTGGAAAATATACGTACTAAAGGAACAAAAACCCATTAAGCCTCCATCGATCTTCTTACCCCCAACCATTCACTTCTCAGTTTTGAAGCATAGCTGAGTTGTAGGGCCAAAAACCCCAACCCCAAAGCACAGCATGAGGAAAAAAAGGATAAAACTGCAATAAGCAGAGGCAGCAATAGCCCCAAAGGTCCAGAAGAGCTCCTGCCTGACTCAAACTGGAGATCATCATCTACAGCATCATGGCTTTGTTGTTTTCCTTTTTCTGTTTCAGGCTCGGCAGAGTTCGAAGCTGCAAACACGAAGGATGTTGATGTCGAGGCGTGCCAGGTACGGGCTGTTCTGTGCTGATGTTCTGTGCTGATCTCAGATCTAGGCCAGCTCGTACCGTTTTAGGATGTTTCTCGGAAAATAGCTCTGGGCTTGGGGTGCAGCAAAATGCCGTGACTAGTGCTTAGCTCACGCACAAAGCCAGGGCTGCGTCGGCCTGGCACAGCTCACGCTTCCCCGTGAATCACAGAAGGGTTTGGGTGGGAAGGGACCTGCAAAGGTCACCCGGTGTCCCCCCCTGCCGTGGGTGGGGATGTCCTGGACTAGGTCAGGTTGCTCAGAGCCCTATCCCAGCCCTATGCAGGGCAAGCCTTCTTTCAGAAGTCTGCTCTAGATGTGCAAAAATCATTATTTAACGAATATTTAACAATTATTTAACTAATTCCCCGAGTACTCAAATTAATTTTTGCTTTGATTTATTAAACAATTTTGCAACTTGATTTTCTTCTTATGCAGCAATGCTCTCTGGTGAAGGGAAGCAGCTGGTGTGAGTTTTATTTCACCCTTATCTCAGTTATTTAACTTGAACGCAGTCTGAGGACCACAATTAATAACGAATGAGGTGAAGTTGATGAATACCACGAGACAAGCAGCGCTCGTTTAGAACTGAGGCTGCCTTGCCATGTTTGTGGTGTGTAAAGAGGGACAGGACAAACTCCCCACCGAGGAAATTCAGGATGTAGAGAAGAAATCCCCCTTCCAAGTGTGTGGACACCCCAGTCCCGGTACAGGCTTGGGCCGCTTGGCCCTGCTGTGTAGAATAAACCCTGTCAGAATGGCTCGGTGTCACCGTATGGAGAGCTGCTGTCCCTCGAGTGACCCAGCCCAGGTCATCGCAGACCGTGTCCCTGTGCTCTTCTGGGTGTCGGTGCTTGCAGGCTTTAACGACGAAGCGCTCCCTGAAGCGCCAGGTAGGATTTTTGACCCCTCACGGGCTGTGGATCTGTTTGCCTTGCTGGTGATCTTTCCGCAGAGGGAGCTGGGGGGAGCGGAGCATGTTTCTCATCAGATCCACTTGCAAGTGGAGCTGTTGGCTGAGCTCGTTGTGGTGGGCAGCTGGGGAACGGGGCCATCGCCTTGGCATGGAGCATGGCAGCATCTCCCAGCCCTCAGGGTGACGTGACCCCTCTTAGATTGGTTTGTCTCCCGGAGCTTCTCTTGGCCCCATTCCTGGTGGTTTCCCTGCCTGAGGACCTGCTGTGGCTTCCGTACTCCGACGGTGGGGAACGCGCTTTATCTCCGTGGAGCTGAGGGATGTTTCCTGCAAGCACAGGGTTTCCAGCGGGGTATTTCGGCCCCTTTCTGCGAGAGCAGGGATGCTGCGGGCTCTGCCTGCGTTGCCTTCCAGCCTGCACTACCCATCTGCCTTCCCGCTGCACGGCAGCCGGTGCTGGGCTGCTGGCGGGGACCCCAGCGCCGGGACCGGTGTCAGCCTCGCCCGGTGTCCTCCCTCCTCCCGCTCCGGGGATGCTCTGATGCCGCTGGGCCCCTCTCAAACCCTCGCCTTACCCGCAGCCCCCCCCCGTGTCCCGCCGCTTTCCCTCCCCAGGGCCCTGCCGGTGTCGGTGTCCCCGGGCCCCAGGGCAGCCGGTG
>VZZY01024558.1:73260-112629 GCA_013400335.1 Eurystomus gularis | reverse complement strand
CCTCGGGGTGCCCGCACCGGGCTCCATCCCCTGCCCGTTCGCTTCCCCGGCGCGTTCTTCATCGCAGCCTGGGGAGGAGGGATCGAGCCGTGCGGTGCAGTTAAGGAAACGAAGGGGCCTTTTTTTCTGTTCAGTTTCAGAGGCAGCGCAACGTGTGTGGTGAAGTTGGGGTTTAGCGCCCGCTTCACCTGCCCTTCTTCTTGCAGCTTGTAACGAATTAAAGGGTGTGTTGGGTTCTTTTCGCTTCCAAAACGTGCGGGTAACTTTCAGAGCCAGTTCTGAGTTAATTTTGGGCTACAGCGTGGTTTGCTTTGGGAGGAAAACCCCATTACCAGTGTTTTTAACGAGCCTGGCAAAGCAGCATTGCAAAGCATCGCTTCCAAGGTGGATATTCCGATTTCAACTCATCGCTTGCAGGGCTTGACTTTAGATTCTGCTGCATCTCAATGACTGGAGGTTTTTGCTTGTTTTAAGCTAGATGCAGTTGCCTGTTTAACAGTGTGTTCTCCTGTGCTAAAGGCTTTTAAATGCTTGTATTTAATTACTCATAGAATCTGACTGAATCGAGACTATCGCTGCTTTGGAGATGTTACTCATGTTTGGAAAGGGTCGGTCTGGTGGCAATTTGGCACTTAAAAATGCAGCCTCGCTTTCTTGATCGAATCGGGGCCGCTGTGTGTCTTTTGTGGGAGAAGAAGGCGCCTTAGGTGTGTTGGTTTGGTCTGTGATGGGAAAATGAGCGTGTTTCTGCTGTTCCCACTGAGGTTATTGAAGACGGCTCTCTTTGGTGTTCCTGTTTCTTGTACGCTTAAAGTCAACATGCAGCTAATCCTTCAGGTTGTAGTTCTGTGTGTGGGGATTATGAGGATCAGTCCGTGTGCCTGAGCTTGTTACACTGGGATGAAGTTAATGCAGAAGTGTTTCACTGTGTTACCTCTGGGTACAGCTGCCAAGTGTCCCTGTCTCTGTGGGTCTTGGGAAAACCTCAGTTCTACTGGAATCAATGGGAAGTCTGAGGACCAAGCGGTAATGCTTCTGTCCTGGATTCCCTGCTCAGTACAGTCACTGACGGGACGGGCGCTGGCAAGAGAAGGTGTCTGAGACCTGGCTCTGGGAAGGCAAAATCCCCAAACTTTCCTTGGCTGCATCTCTTCATGAGTGGTTTGGTTTTGCAAAGATCACAAGAACCGACCTTGTGCTGTCATTTCCATTTGCTCTGCTGGGGGGAACGCGCTGAGGCACTAGAAGATACTCTGCTGGTTGTAGGAGGTCATATGCTACGATACCAGAAGAATGTTCTCCTTTGGTACGTGCTGCTGATCAGGATTTCTTCAAGTGACGTGTGCTCTTACAATGCCGGTGACATTTCAAACTTTACACGGTGCTTCTGAGCAGCAAAGTTTTAGAGACCCTGCAAAACGTGGATTGAGTCCAGGTACCTTCTTCAGACAGCCACGAGACTGAGTGCTGGAGAAGGCCCTTCTGGGGCAAAATCAGCCGGGCCTTCTGCCTTTGACAGCACACTGCGGGTGGAGGGTGGAAAACGCATCGAGGTGGAGGAGGCTGACTGCAAAGGCGCTGCCTCCCCTGCGAGCATTTGGGGATAAGGCTGGGGGGGCCCTGCCTGCAGGGCAGGGGCTGGGATTGGCGAGTGGTTTATTCTGGTTTCCTTCTGCCTTGAGACAAGGAGAGAAGTTGTGATTGCTCTGTGTGCTGGGATAGAGGGACTGAGAGCGTTTGGGATTTAAAAAGATGCCACCTTTGCAGTGCCCTTGGGCTGGGAACTGCAGCTGGCAGTAGAAGGGCGATGTTCTGGCTTTCACCTTGGAGGTAAAGGTATAATAATTCAAGAGGTACCTCCCTGTTCTCTTGGCTGTGGCCATAGTGATGATTGAAGGGCATTACTGCTATTTATTTGAAACACATCCATTTTGGGGGCGTTAAAATGCAGGTTTGTTGCTTCTGTTAACGGGTCAGATACCAGGATGAACACAGTAACCTATTAAAACGCCTTAGCGCCTTTTTTTGCAAGCTATTTGAATATTTTTGCTCGCTTTGGCTATCGGTGTAGAACACGGGATGGCGAAGGATTGGTTTCAAAAGCACATGAATTTTACTTCTGCTTTGTAAATGAACGTCGTGTGGCACCTGCTGCACACGCAGCCAAGCGTCAGCTTTCCAGTGGATCCCTTTGAAGACTGACGTGTTCTGTAAGTGATCTCCCACGTTTTCTGAGGGTTAGGTAGAAATATGGTCTGATTTGTCCAGAATCAGGGTTGGGAGCTTCCTAGACCTTCTCCTTCTAGCACCCTTACATGACACAGTGAAGGGTCTGGCTTAAAATACTCGGGAAAGAGGCCTGAGATTAAGAATTAACAGACCACTAAGGCTGTAAGAAGCTGTTTGAGACTAATATTGGAAAGAAATCTGGAGTAGATGTTGGAGGCTTGGAAGTGATACAAAGAGCAGGGTATTTAAGGGAGGAGAGAAGTGCTACACGGTGTGTCGTCGTTCTTAGCTCTTGAGAAGGGTTGCAGTCGGGATTATCTGAGTGGAAGCAGCCATGCAGGGGTTCAAATTCTTCATTTCAAGACCCCCTAGCAAGCTGGGGAAGGCAGAATTGCTGCAGTTCCCAAGCCACACCTCTACCCCCACGGCAGGCACCCTTTTGGCTGAGTCGTGGGGCTTTCACCAGTTCAGTCTTTGTCACCCAACTGGGGCAACTGTGCAGGATTTCTGAATGCAATTAAAATCGAATCCAAGGATTACAGAATAATGGGGATTTCATTGCCCAAAGCTTATTTGCACCAAGACAAGGGTTTGTGCAATTTGTCTATATTATTGCAATGTAAAATTAAAATTGGTGCTAGAGAGGGTTTTGTCCGTGTATTGTGTGTTCCCTGATGTTTCCTCATAAATCGGGCCCTTTGCTGCTTTGTACCTCACTTTCCCTGCTATGATAAAATGAAACAAGGACAAATTAAGAGCAGTAACTGTGGAGTTTGTTGATCTTATTTGTTTTAAAAATAGAGATTTAGTAAATATTTGATCTTCTTGTCATTTACTTCCGTGGCCATCTTTACGGCATGAGGCAAGGTTCCTAGCGCTGGTGAAAGACACTCAGTGAAAAGCGTGTGCTCCTGCTCGGCTGGCATGAAGGGAGCTCTGATTTAATTTTGGGATCCATTTCACAAGTGCTAATAGCTCCATAACTTGTCTGCCTTAGTCAGGAGTTACACCCTGCGAGCCCAGGCTGATGCTGAATGGTTGGAATCATTAATAGTAGCTGCTTTTTTTGTCTTGCTCTTTGCTAATAACGAGTGAAGAGCAATGGGAACCACCTGCATAAGGTGACTCTCAGACCTGTGATTGGCAAACGGGAGCTGAGTGACTTTGTTTAGGAAACAACAGAACTAAACCCGTAAAGAAACCTTTCTTGGATGGTTCTATTATTGCTTTTTTTTCCTCCTCGGAGTTTGCCTTTATTTTGTTGGAGCATCAGCCCACCCCTCTGCTCCTGCAGTTTTTAGATCGCCTCGTCTGATACTCAGAGTTAACAGAGCTTTGTGTTCTGACGTTGCAGAGACCACAGAAATGTTCCATGTGCAGTGGTGGTGAAGATAGATAGTTAAGGGGTAAATGTCACTCGTGGTTAACACCTCACGGCCATGGCATGTGGATTTCTGTTATGTAACTGCCAGGAATCAATTTTACAGGTCCTGGAGCTGTTATTTTGTATCTTCAAAGATTATGAAAAGATTTTCTGGTATGTTTAAAAAAGAAAAAGGAGGAAAAAAAAAAAAGCTAGAGGAAGGAAAGGAGGAAGGAAGCAGGTAGCTGTGACACTGTGAAGAAATCCACCCTCCTATCAGTGAAATCTCAAAGCGTTGAGTAAAGACTGAGCTGGAAGGTCAGGTCTGCGCCTCCACTTCAACTCGCCGGCCTAAATTTGGGCACGGGCGTGGGAGATGTAAATACCTGCAGCTTGGATTGTCTTCAGAGCGCTCTGCTGAGTGCCCGGCACTCTGGAAACCAGGCCACGAAGGGAGTCCTCTAAATATATATATTTATTTTTTTTAAAAGAAATTCCTGACATTCAATCCCCATCAGAATTTCTGACTGGGAACTGGACTCGCATTCCTGTGAAAAGCAAGTAGGTCTTGTGAAGGTAACAGACTTTTCCTTTTGTGTTGGAAAAGGAATGTAAAGCAGTTTGTGCTTGATAGAAATTCCTTTCATCTAGAGCTGCTGCCGCTATGCTGTGCTCACAGGGTGCAAAAGGAGCCCTTAAACCGAAAGTGTAAGTCACGCTGTTCTGGGAGTGTTTTGAAGTTTGAAAATAATCTCTTTTCTGGGCACATCCCAGTGCTCAAGGTACAGAGAAGCTGCACAATGGAACAGCCATTTATATGGTATTTATTTCTTTGAAAATTTTGCTCTTTCAATATTGCTTTCAGTCAAGAAAAATGCGAGTTTATATAAGATTATAACAGCTCTGCCATGAATGGTTCTAAGTATTAAGCAACTTAAATAGTGCTTCTGTCTTTTGCAGATTCAGAGGCAGGTATGGACCTAAGTAATCCTCAGGACCAGTCCATGGCTGCAGGTACTGTGCCCTTCCACTTACGTTCTTTCACCTTCTCTTGAGAATTTTAATTTTAAATCAAGAAAACAGATGAATTGCAGCTTGTTCAGGTTCCCAGGACACTGAATAGCAGAGTCACAGATGCAAAGATGGGCATTAAAGGCACAGAGTAAATTCTAGAATTGAAATAAAACTGTGGAAGTTCAATATAATCTTGTAAAAAGATACTAAAGGGGGAAAAAAGTCTGTAAAATAGGAAGGGAAGTGTCTTCAGAAGAAAGCTGCAAGTTTTTGATTAGGGAAGCAAGAATAATGTGATTCTTTTGGTTGACTGCACTTCTGAAAATAGGAAAACAAACCTGTGGTGTGAGTTGGACAAGTGCTTTACTTCCTTGTTCATCCCAAAACAACGCTTTTTTTTTTTCAGATCCAATGCAGCTTTTAGCTTGAGAAGGATTGAGAGGTTTTACTGTCCCACTGTGAATGAGTTAAACCATTTTAACAGCAATTTCAGTGTTGCTGTGACCTTTGAAAATTCACAGGATTGTCAAAGGAAAACACTGTCAGTTTTTTAAACAAAATATTGACCTGAAATTTACAGCAATATGCCTAGTATGGAGGTAGCCCCTACTGGGGAATGTACGAATGAGGCTTTATTTGAAGAACTGCACCCAAATGAATTTCACTGTAGCTAAAAATGTGGCTTTATTTCGGAGAAGAGAAGAGAGGTTTGGGCTTCTGGGACCAGCAGAAAACTCTCTGATAACGTTGGTGTTTAAGAAGCCACATGAAATTAGCAGAGAAGTGCAACTGGGTTCAAAGAGGTTTCCGGCTAAACCTGCTTGAGCCGATTCCTGGCCTGGGGCCAGAATGATTAATATTTTGCCCAAATGAACAAAGTAGAGCTGTGGTTCCTTTTCCAGGCCCTGAAGAACTTGCTTGCTCCCCTGCTCGCTGCACTTGTCAGAATACACCTGATATAGAGAGTTACATCTACTGGATTTTATTCCTGTTCTCCTGTCATTTAGAACAACCTCCAGCATAGTTAAATCTGAGCAGAACCTTAAGTCTGACTTAAAGGTGTGTGTCCTGTGGGAGTTCTTTATGGATTTGCTTCCCAAAGCCCCATAAACTGCAGCTAATGCATCTACAGAAGAACGTTGTGGGTGTTGTGAGCAATACTGGGAGTCTGCAGATACTTTGAGGTAACCACCTGGCAATACTCTTGGAGGACAGATAGTTAATTATTGGTGATTTGTGGTTTGTTTGGGTTTGTGTTTTTTTTCCAGAAGGACAGGAGGTTTTGACAGACTGTAACCTGAACAAATCCCAGGAAATGGAAAGTATGGACAGCGTGGAAGATATGAAGGAACACACTCAGTCTAGTGAAGAAGCAGGAGGTAAAGTGGAGACTGAATGCTGAAAAATAATGGTTATATTTGGTCTTTTGATTCATCTGATTACGCTACGAGAGCGATTAGGAAGTTTATTCTGGGTTGTGGCTCTGGTTTGCCTGTGTGCCTGCAGAAGGAATAACGATGCCATTACAGTTCAGAGCGTTTCATCCCAGCTTTCCATTAGGGAACCTCGCGTGCGGTTTATAAAGGTCACTTTTACAGGATCTGTGAAATATGGGCAGCGAGATACAAAATCCCGTGTGCGTGGTGAGCTCTGTTAGCGTGTGGCAGCGTAGGGAGCCTCAGAGGAGTTTGTGTACGCAGAGTGCACGTGTGAGGGTGGCACTTCTTATTGGTGGTGTGAAGCTACTCTGTCTGAAGAATGACTTCACAGTTTGGTTTTTTTGAAAGAAAGGACAAGTTACCTCAAATTGATAGGACATCTCAGCCCTGTAGAGTTTCAAACTTGTACTTTTAA
This sequence comes from Eurystomus gularis, assembly GCA_013400335.1. Taxonomy (NCBI): domain Eukaryota; kingdom Metazoa; phylum Chordata; class Aves; order Coraciiformes; family Coraciidae; genus Eurystomus; species Eurystomus gularis. Next base: position 106,169 of record VZZY01024558.1, on the reverse strand, counting down.
CTGTGGTGAGCAGAAGGCTGGTTCAGTTTACCATGTTTATTGTTTAATTTGGACAGCAAACCCTTCCTGTACAGCTCTGGAAGAAGACACAGGTATGAATAAAATACTGAACCAATACACAGTATTTTGAATTTAAAAGAGGTCCAGCATACGTGGGTTTTTCTGCCTATCTTTAAAAACTGGTAGGCCTCCTTTACTTGAGAAAAGATAAAAGCAGCAGCTCCTGGACTCGGTTGTCTTACAGATACCTCAGAGTTCAGGATCTGTGTGTGATGTAGACGTAGAGCAAGGGACTTTTTAGTTTCTTCCTTGTTCCAGAAGCACATCAAGTGAAATCACAGCACTCAGACATTCCTGCTGGCGAGCTGAGCGTGTTCACTTGTCAGTCCTCAACCACAAACAGTGAAAAATGCTGCCGGGTAGAGGATGTGGTACACGTACACTGGGGAAAAGACAGACTTTGTTCCACGCGGCCTCTCAAGGGCTGCGTGTCCGTGGCAGTGGAGCCGTGTCAAGGGAAACTGGGCCTGTGGTGAGCACTTCTGAGGTAGCATTTACACAGCACGTGAATCGAGTAAATCACTAAAGAATTGCCTCTGTTTTGGTCGCCCGAGTAGCCTTGGTTGTTCCCTGTAGCATAGGTGCAATGATTTTATTTTGGACTTAAATGAACTGTTCAGAAGTTTAAACTTCTGCTCTTGTATCTATTTATTAACAACGTACAAAACAGGATAAAACACGAGTGCTGCACTAGCAAAAGAATCCATGAGGAGAGTGAAATGAATCTCACTCGGTGTGCTGGTGTCCGGCCTTTCTGACCAAAGCTGGGTGCCCGGCTCGGGATGAAAAGCCTCCTGTCCCCTGAGGAGCTGCTGCTCAGCAGGACTCTCATGGGCAGTGGAGGGTGGCTTGGTGCAGATGTCTGTGGGGTGGGATCTGGTTTGGGCAGGCGAGTTCTGCTCTGCTTCCCCTAAAAAGAGAAGTTCAATGTTTTTATCCACAGAACATGGAAGGCTTGAGCCTCTTCTACGTCCAAGGCATCTGATCTCTTTCAGACCCCATAGAATATTCACAGCCATCTTCCAGCTCTTTGTCCAGCCCTTACACCATTTCCACTAGCTCACTTCTACTGCTGCTTCCCATGTCCTTGCCCTTTGCTCCTGGTCACTGAGCTGCAGGAAGCCAGGACAGGGTTTCTTTCACCATCCCAGTGGGTTTGCTCTGGTTTCTCCACACCTTCCCATCCTAGGAGCCCTCTCTAATCTCCTGCACACACAGCACCATGGCATCAAGCAGGTTTTTTTTCCCGTTCTTTGCCTGTCCTGTGCCCTTCAGCTTCAGCAGCGTTTCTCAAGCGCTTTTCCAGACGTTTGGGTCAGGTACAACTTAAACCCTTGTGAGGGTTTATACAGATCCCGCTCTTATGTATCATTTATTTTTTTATACTGCTGCTGATCTCTTGAAGTCTCTTTACAATTTGTTCTGGAATGCAAACACTGAAAATGGACATCTCCGAGAGAATGCTGTAAATATCCATAAAACATCACTCCGAGAGACTCCCTTCCCCTTAGAGCCTTCGCTCAGAGTGAAGTGAGTACAAACCTTCTCCGTACCACGGTGCTCTGCTCTTTGATTCTCGCCGTAGGAATAAAGGCACGATTGCAGGGAGAAAGCTGCTTGAAATGCACAGAGAAGATAGCTGGTGTGAAATGGCGTAAAATATGTGTTGTGTTTACCTCCTTGCTTCACATACAGTTCTCTACAATCATTCTGATACCGGAAGCACAATAAATCTTAAATATTTCAGCCCTCTGCACTAGTACTCTAGGCTGTGCAGGTGTCAGCAGGTGCATTTAAATTTCCTCCTAAGCCCAGCACCGCCTCGCTCACTGTTGGATACTAAAATTCAGAAATAATCTTGGCTTTCTTGTTGTTCCTGCTGTATAACAGCAGCAGCTACCGCTCGTCACAGAGCAATCTTGTGAGTCAGTAACTATTTGTCTTGCTTCTAGATAAGTGAAACCACACTCTGAAGGTGCTGCCCTAGGAGGAGTGTTGCCGTCTGGGGATCACTCACTCTGGTAAAAATGAATTTATGGTCTTCCCCAGAGTGATAGAATAGAAATATCGCCGGTATTGGCGATGGCGTTTGGGAGATCGATGATTTCCTGCCCACACCTGAAAAGTCTGTCTGTGTAAAGAAAAAAAAAGCTCTATTTGTGACTCTTCCAGGTGTGGTCACTGGTACCCTCATTGCACATCAAATTGAAAGGGAAACAGTGGAAAATGTTTGTGTGGTTCTCATAAATGTTGGCCACGGTATCCTGATCATAGTCACGTCTTCCAGTTTCTTGGACCAGACATTTTTTGTGAATCTTGCATTAGTGATGGGTGACGTTCTGAATACATCGTGGGGACTTCTGAGGCTTTAGCAGGAGCTCGAACCTGGTCAAATCTTGGCTTGAGTTTGGTGGAGCCTTTTCTGCTTGGCCTACCAAAAGTGGTGCTACGATCCTTTCAAAAGGCTACAGAAACTTCCTAAAGGCACAAGAAAATCCACTTTTTCAGCAAGCAGTTCCATATTTGCACTTCTCCCAGCACATGCCCACGCTGGCTGACCTTCGTGTCACCACTGATGAAGGTGAGAGGCCACTCCCTGAGAACAGCTCAACCTGTCCTGTTCCACGCCCCGTTGAAAGGGGCTTCAGCAGGGACCATTGCTAAGCACGGGGCAAACCATCAGGCAGAAGGCTACAGTAATGTGTTAATTAAAAGCTTGATGGAGGAGAACAAGGGGGGAAAAAAAGAGAAAGAAACCCCCTTTTTTGCCTCAAGGGAACGGAGGCTGCATGCTGCAGTGCACATGGTGTGTGCTTGCCTGCAACCATAAAAATACACCGTTCCCATGGTGCTTCCTGTGTCTAGTCTGAAAAGAGACACACGAGCAGACAGAGAGGGGAGGAAGTGCTTAATTTCCCTCCTTTCTGCACCCCCGGTACTGGCACTTTTGGTGGCCAAAGTTGAGGCATCCTTAGTTTTAAACCGAAATTTAAAAAGCCACGTTCCCTCCTGTGGGAGTCAGAGGCACGCCCCGGCGCTCGGCCCGCTCTCCGTTCCCCGGGCTGTTGAGGCAGACGGCTTTTGGGGTGTTATGAATGTTAGTGAGCTTTCATGGTTGTAAAATAAAAAGAACTCGAAGCCACATTTGTGGTTTATGGATGCTAATTGCTGCTGCATCTCGGGGTGTGAAAGGGGGCGGTTAAAAGGCTGGAGTGAGACAGGAGAGGATGACAAACCCTCGCCGAGGCGCGCGCTGAGGTTCCAGCGGTGCTGCTAGCACACGCACTTATCTGCTCGAAAAGGAAGTGCCGTTTTTTATCAGAATATTACATCTCCCAAGCCCAGATCGAGCCCTGCCGCTCATGGGACTCAGGGGTTATCTCACAACATCAGCAGTGCTGCGCTGCACAAGTTCACTTAACTGGGGATTTCTGTACGTGTTAAAACCAGGCAAGGGCCCGGTGCTGCTGAGCTGCGTCGGGTCTCTCTGCTTTGGTGGCTACGCATGAACTGAAAGTTGCATCTCTGTCAACAGCAGGTCCCCTTGGCTTTGTTTTTGCTCGGCAGCAGGAATGTGGCCAAGCACGGCCCGTGACATCAGCGCTGGCACTTGTGTCACCACAGCCTGGAAATGGTTGACATCAGCTTGGACTCTCCTGCGCAGCAGGTAGCCCGGAGCACCCAGGGCTGGTATGGGATCTCAGATATTCCCGTTGCCGTGAAATAATTGGGAAAGCGCAGCTACTTCTTGTTCTAATTAACCCGGTATTGTTAGCAGAAGGTAGAATTTGCTTTTGAGCTGTCAGTGGAGGCTGTCGGGCAGGACGAGGGCTGGAGGAGGGTGGATGCACAGCGTGATTCAATAGATGCTGGGCTCCCTTCCCTAACTTCCGAAAGTGCTTTTTCCTTCACTTGTCCCACCACGTGTATCTCAGATTCATACAAAATAAAAGGTGTGAGAGAGAGAAATATTTATTCCTTTGGCATTGCAATAAAATCTACTCCAGGGTAGATGAATTGTGTGCTCCCTCCCCACCCCCCCAGCAGGAAATCAGTGAAGATGAAGAGAACGGCCCTAGGAGCTCACATCACATGTCATTGTAGAGAATGATCCATTTTTAGAAATACGGGTCGGTGGAAAGGAAATCAGTTATTTAAGATGACTCACGTTTTGCCCCCAAACTAGACTGTTCCTTTGGCACAAAATGCGTGAGTTGGAGGGGCAGGTTTTCCCTTGGTGCTGCTGGAGAGGTGTCGGAAAGCAGAAATAAATCCACAAGAGTCAGGGCTTTGCTGAAGGGCAGCAAAGAGTTCCATGAGCGGTGGAACTGATGAAGCTGGGTTTCCAGCAGGCTTGGCTCTCGCTGCTGGCTGACTTTGAGTTGAATTGTGCAGAGCCTGTGTTGTGGGCTAGATGCTGTGGTTCAGTCCTGGTCCCTCAGGGTGGCTTTGCTGTCTTCTCAGCACCATCTCCCACCACATGGTGTTCAGGTGCTCTTGTTCCTGGTGGTGTTCCTTCTGCTGCCCTGCAGGAGCTCTTACAAACTGCTGAATTTGGAGCTCAATTCAACCCGTTCTCGTTGAACACCCTGTTGCTGCACGCCAGACATCCCAGGTGCTTCTCCCTCCAGAGAGGGCTTGGGCTGTCCTGGTCATCTGCTGAACAGACCAGCTGCCAGGATAGAGTCATTGTGAGGAGCCTTCCCCTGGGCCAGCCCAGACTGGGCTTGGTGTGTGGTGCTGAACGTTCCTGAGGAGTGTGGAGAGGGTCCATGTATTGCTGGACAGGACCAGGCGAAGAGTCAGCCACGAGTATCTAATTACAGGCCCCTCTGATTGGAGAGAAGGTGCTTGTAATCTAGAATTCAAGTCTTGGAATCTAGATTGTTTACTGCTGGAAAAATGTTCCTAGTTCAATCAAATCGATAGACTGAGTGTTGTAAAGATGACGGTGTTCAAGGACTTTGAGCAGCGGCTTAACCAAGCTCCCATCTTCAGTTTATAGGTGTTAAAGTTGATATTCATCACAGATTTCCCAGTCCTTCGTAGAATTACATTTTTCTAGTACCAAACACAGGAGTATCTTGCATTGCAAGAAAGACTTTGGGGAGCTGAACTGCAAAGGCTCGTGAAGCTACGCGCTCTGGTTCTCAGGCTGGAAGTTCATTTGACAAAGCAGTTGACCAGAGCTGCCCATGCCTGAGTGGTCCTATTAGTAATAGGTCCCTTGATATAACTAATGAAGGCGATTATCTGAATTTAACATGTGGCCTTTCTCGGTCTGACTGTTGGGTCCAGATGTTCTCTGATTAACTGTCTAATTGAAGCCTGATTTAACGGTTGTGATTGTATCTGCTTTTCTGGACTTCAGGAATTGTAATTTTAGAAGCGTTCTGTGTGAGCGATGTTATCTGCGCTGCGATGGAAGGGAAGAGCTCGGACAGCTTTTTCTGGGCTCTTTTTTTTTAAGAGGGAGACTTCACCCTTCCAATTCTTAATGTCTTTAATGTTAACAAGTGTCAGAAATGAAACAAAACTCACCAGGGATAGGCGCTGGATGGTCAGGGGCTGTGGGATGGTGTCCCTCTGATCCTCTGTGCTCCTGGGCATTGTGGGGGGTCCAGGTGGTTGTGGAAACATGGCAAGCTAACGATGCTTCTTTTAATTGTAAAATAAAATCCCGTGATAGTTTTGGCACAGTACTGACTGGAGATCTTTAGCCTCAGGTCATTTTGTCTCTTCTGCTTCCCCAAATCCCAGTTAAATGCATTATTTACCATTTCCTCCCTGAGCCATGGCCTGATGCCTCCTGCTGGTGTTGTGCATTGGCCTCTGGCTCCAGCTTTGGTTCAACAGCTGGGGATAACGGTTCCCCTTCTGTGCTGTTTCTGTTAGTACAACCTCAACATATTTTGGAAGCCTTTTGAGGGAAAGTCCTAAAAACCCCACTAGATTATTGGTAATAGATGGGAAATATCAGGTATGAAATTAGAGATTTACAGAGGAATAAGGATCTTTATGGGAAATCCTTGTACTGGAATAAGATGCTTTAATAAGCAGTTACGTAATTCAGGTTTCCTGGCTCATGAGCTTGGAGATGATGGGTGGTGTTTGATTTTGTGTGTGTGTAATTAATTGTACAACTCGATAAATTAGACTGTGTGTTAATGACAGCCACTGGTATTAATGAAGTAGAAAATACACATCCGAGCGCTTGGAAAATGATGCCTGGTTTGTTTGTGGGGTTTTTTCCTTCCTTCCTAGTTCTCAGTGCTGCATTTCAATTTGGTTTGTTTCTATTTTTGTTTCAAGTCACAATAAAAACAAGGAAACTCATTACCATGGAGCCGGCGCTCCACAAAGGGGAATTGTGAAAGTTTCCCTCCTATTTTTAGCAGTGAAACTTCCACCGGGTGCATGAAGCCCTGGCTCGTTCAGGAATTACCCCTCGAGCAGGCTTTTGTCTAGCCAGATGCTTGGCTTTTGTACAAGAGGGGATCCTCAGCTGCGGTGCGGAGGAAATGCTGAATGGCACGAGGATCAATCCGATCAAAGCCGATATGTCCAAGCAATACTTTTTAGTAAGTCAAAGAAGTGCAGTCTGTGATTTCCAGCGCGTTGGAGAACGACAGCGCTGAACGCAGGACGTGGGATTTCTCGTGCAGGAGATGCTGCTGTGGTGACACAAATGGCACCTGGGCTGGGGGGACACCCGGGTGGGACATGTCCCGTGTGTTTGCTGTCCCTACATCCTTGTGTCTTGTGGCCAGCCAGGAGCTGCCGCTGCTTCTAGGGATTGTTTTGCCAGTGAAAGCATCGCTGCTGTGCGGGACAGGGAATGTGTCAGAGGAAGAAACAGAGGCAGGCTGGGCCGAAGAGGCCGGAGCTTTCCCTTCCCTCAGACAGATCCCTGCAGCAGGGTAGGAGAGACATGGAGAGAAGTTCCCTTATCTCTGTGTTCACCCATTAAAAAAAGAACATAACCTCACGTTGCTGCTGTGTCACTTCACAGTTTATAATTCCCCATTACTTACACTCCCCAGATTTTCAGTGTATCACTCTGCCATGTTTTTACACGTGGTATTGTTTGCTGCTTCTTCAAGGAAAAAAATCCTTAGATGTAGCATTGAGTTGGTGTTATTTTTTTTCCCCTGGTTTGTGAAATGGATGGGATGTGCTGCAGACCTCTCAATTCACTAGGGAATGCTCATTTTTTAGCTCATGACGTGTCTTCCCCCGCAGCGTGTTAATTCCACTGTAGAGGTGTTTTTCACAAACATGCAGGATTCTGACTTTAATTTGGAAACTCCACTGACTTTCTGAGTTTCACCACGTGCATCTGTTCCATTTCAAGCCGGTTCAGGTAAAGGAATCTCACGTTCTGGGAGGGGACCAGTGGAGTCTCTCTGCTGACTTTTCTGCTGCCGTTTCTGGGGACAGTTTGTGGAGATAACGGTGACGAATCAGCAGCTGATACCTGTCAAACCCAGGTAGACACGAGAACCCTGCGATACGCACACACACAGACTCCCTCCTTGTTCTTCGGCGTCTGAATCCTATTAACAGCTGTCAAAACCTGGTAAACTATTGATATGCTTTCACAATTTGTTTAATTGGATAGTTAGGAAATGGCATACAAGAAAAGCTTTTCTTTTTTCTTTTTTTTTTTTTTTCCCTTTAGTCTGGCTGAACATCTGTAGCATTAGGGGCTCATTATCTCGGAATTGGCATAGCAAATCAGCAGCGTCATTAAAACGCCACATTAAGATGATTAAGTTTCTTTGTTACCCAGTTGACTTTTTGCATGTGCTGAGGATTTCACGATTATGACCCCGCTCCTTGTAAAACACTTGAGCAACATCACCCTTTTGTGCCGTTGTCTTTAATAGCTTCTGGGTTTTATTCTTTGTGCTTTTCATAACGCTGCCGGGAAACTTTGCTTAACAACGGCACAAAACTTACCTTCTCTTCTCTAGATTTGATGCTAAGGTCTTGGATTAAATATAGGAATTGGAGGGTTTTCCTTCCGAGACTCCCTCCCAGAGCGAATAGCCAAGAGAACGCCCCAGCTTCTCCTCAGTGTTTGCTGCTCTTGACTCCGTTTTTACTTCACGCATTTCACAGAACCTACCCAGGCACTGCTCGTGTGGTGACTCAGTCTGAAGCTGCCACCACAGCTTTATTTTGGAGTTTTTCCAGAACCCATTGTTTTTACAGTGTTTCAGGTGAAACAAAAATATTACTCTGGAGTATGTCTTTCATCTTGTAATCATCTCCCCAGGAAATGAAACCCTGTGCATCAGCCTTAACGCATCAGGCTGGTACTTTGTTGTGTTAAAATCTACAACGTTTTGTTCTGCAGCAAATATTACCTTTGTGAACGGCCTCAAGAAAAATAGTCACATGGGCCGGACACTGTGAATGGCTTCTCCTCCTGCAACCTCTTTACTTTCCCAAGCATGGAAGAGATGACAGCACTTCTTTGCTCAGCCAGGGGAACTTTGTTAGCATTGTTAGGGATAATTGTGTTTTTCCTCAGTTAAATTTCCCTTTTCTACTTGAATTTGCAGCCTCCTTTCTCTCTTGGTCAAGGCGGGCCAGCCTGGAAACTCCTCAATCTCACTAAAATCCATTTATATGATTTTTAAGTGACAGATGCAAACCTTTCCACAGAGCTGCCACCCTCACAGTGTTGCCTGTGCTGCCAGCACACAGAGCGAGTGTCAGGGCTGGAAAAGGGATGGGGTTGCTTTGGACCTCTGCAACCACTTGGTTCCTTTTATGCTGACCTGTCCTGAGCCGTCGTTTCCTCAGGCTGCTTTGTGCCAAAGCTTCAGTCTCCTTCACTGGCAGGAAGGCAGAGTGGACTCCAAAAAATAACCGATGTGTTAGGACTGAAAAATTCCAACCCTTCACACATTTATTTGGTTAAAAAAAAGTCTCTTCCCCAGTGGCTTCTGCTGTTCTCAGTCCTCGGAAGGTGAATTTTTCCATTGAGGTTCTTCAGGTGTGAACTGCAAAGCTCAGGTGGGATGTCCCCGACGGCTGGAGCGGGGGTGAGGGCTGAGGGGAGGCAGCGGAAAAGCCTTGGTCAGAACTCAGGTGCATCCCTGTCTGTTACGCTACGAAAACAAGCAGTCAGCGTGCCTATGGAAAGTGCAGAGGCACTTATTTTCCGTGGTGGAACCATAGGATGGCTTGCCCACTTTGTACCAGTCAGCAAGGGCTTGCCAATGGGGAGCTCAGACTGGTGGACGCCGTGCAACGCCAGCGCTGGCCGAGCTCTGCAGGAGAGTGAAAAGCTGTGAGCCGTGAACTTGTGGTGAGAAACAGTAGAAAACGGTAGAGAAGTCGTCTCAGTTGGAGGTCACAACTCGTCCTCTACTGCTCAGCAATCGCAGTTGATGCGGAGGAAAGGTGAGACGTTGAGTAGAAAGTGGGAATTGAAATTGTTTCTGAAACTACCAACAAGGTGCAGCTGCAGCGTGTGCTTCCTTTTACCATGCTGAGCAGGATGTAGCAAATTATTTTGGAACTGCCTCCTTTTGAGAGCGGGGGGAAAAAACAACCACCCAACCAAGAAACCTTTTTTTTCTTTTTGGAAAAGATTCTGTTGAAAGCTGCTTTCAGCAGCTGGCAATCACTCTTCTGTGGAGAGACGGAAATGGATGCGTGAACTAATTTTGAAGGACTCTTGACAGCAGGATCACCCTCAGACATGCCCTTGGCAGCAGAAGGTGCCTGCAGAGGAAGCAGTTTTGGGGGCAGCGGGAATCCCCAGGAAGTGAGGCCAAGCTGGTTCTGAAGGTGGTGCAGAGGACAATGGCCCATTGGTAGGTGGATCCAGACCTCGGAGCAAACACCCAAACCTGCATGAGCTCCCCCGGGACCAGGAAGGTCAGCCCCAATACCAGGCTCGAAGAAACTTCTAGGATAGAGAGGGATAAAACCACACAATCCGTGGAAAATCCATCCTTCTGTAGATGTCATCATCTAGGGAGAGCACCAGGAGGAGTCGCGAAGTTTCTCTCTCGTGGGATGAAGAATTTATAACTCACCTGTTTGTTCCACCTCCCTTCAACCCGAAGGCAGATAGACGGGCTGGGCTTCGTGCAACCATTTAGGCTAGAGGAGTGATTTTATCACCAAAAGGTAGTTGAAAATGTTGATTTCATTAAAGCATCGGCTGCCAGGTCTTTATTTTTCAGAGCTGCTTTTATGTTGCCACCTCATTTTTGCTGCCACCATTGTTTGTTCTCGGCATTTGATGTGGTTTATTACTCAGAACCAGAGCTAATACATATTCAGCAGTCCACGTTCGGTGCTTTGGAGGAAGGACAAGTGATCGAGTGCCATGTTTGACTGACTAAGCCTCGGTTTGAGGCAGCAGCAGGTGGCCAGCAGAGCAATACTTTCAAACAGGAAACTGTTTTATCTCCTAGTGCTTTTCTTCACTTGATACCTTGAGGCATAACTCCACTTGCAGCCATGGTCTGGGTGGAAAAGGCAGCTTCGAGCAGAAAGAAGCTGCCCTGTCAGTTCGTAAGGATTTTAATGGAAGTGCTGGTAACGCTGGAGTTAATAGCAGAGGGGAAATTCAGCATAAGTTGGGAATCACCAGCTGTTTGTGTAGCGTGGCTGATTTGCTTAGATTTTTACCTGGGAGTGTTATTGTTAGTAAATTATTAGCTGCTTGTTACCTTCTCTTGTCACAAAATTGCGTCTGCTTAGGGCAGGGTCTCTGGTCTTCTCTGAACGTGGGTCTAGTTCCAGGAACCTGGTCAAGGACCAGGAACCTGGTCAAGGACTGTGGGTGCTGACCCTGAGGAGTCTTTGGGGGCTCTGCCGTGTACTTGCCATGTGACTTTGGACAAATCTTGTTGCGTTTCTGGGATGGGGGAAATCTTCACCCAGCCTCTGCTAGTTCTGCTCACACAGTAACCGTGTGTGTACTGAGACTGTCGGATGCTCCTCGCACGTTTGAGATCCTCAGGTAAAAACTGCAATTTGCAAGTGAAGATTGGAATTATTGATTAGGATTAGCTGATGAGGATCTGTGCGTTGGGAGCAGGGGAAGTCTTACACCGGATCAGAGCTATTTCTTAGGCACGTATCAAGCACCGGAGGTTCCACAGGAAGATAAAGTGTCCTTTTTATTTTGTGTCTGTATTTCTAGTTCACAGGAACAGCCCGAGACACTAATTCCTGTAGGCTGGTTGTGAGTTGTGTGAATAAGTGTTTTCTTTGGAATCCTGAGTAGTGCCCTGTAATTGCAGGAGAAGTTTGTACTGGATTATACCTCTGTAATCTGTAGAAGGAAATTATCCATCCAAGATAATTAACAGGCAGGTCCATATTTTTACAAGTTACCTCACTGTGAGTGTCATTAAACGTGCACGGCCCACGAAGATTCACGTCCCGACTGCATTGCTTCATCTTTGGGTGTTTAAGTAAAACTCTGAGGAAGATTGGTAATGGAATTCTGTGTGAATGTTGGTGAGTTGTTTTTCTGAGATACTTTGTTGTGCCTGAGAGAAGCGTTTTTTTTCACCCTTGTGCTTTGTTTTGCCTGCAGATGATGTGGTTAAAGTCAAAGGTGAATACAGTGAAAGAGAGGAGAGTGCTTTAAATTCAGAGCCTATGGAAAACCCGGAAGAATCTGAAGTGCCTTACGCCTATCCCAGAGAATATAATGACTATGAAAGCATTAAACTGGAAAGACATTCTGGTTCGTATGACAACGTCAGGCCAGCTAGTGGAAAGATGAACTGTGATATCTGTGGATTAGCCTGCATTAGCCTCAATGTCTTGATGGTTCATAAACGTAGCCACACTGGTAAATATCCCTACGTTATTCTTCTAAGAGCTGAATACTGAAAATGTCATGATTTGTAATCTAGACTACTTATTTTAACCAAGGATACCAAAATCAGCATTTCCTTGTTCTGTCCTTGATGCCACGTGATTTCTAGCAAGTTCCTCACTTTTCTGTGCCTCGTTTTACCCGCCTTTCCCCTTCTCAGGATTGACTGTTAGTTGAAAGCTTGTTTGTGAGGTGTTCTAAGAGGTTTGGATGAAAGGCACTCTGTCATTTAAGTATTTCAGCCACAAAACCCAAATTAGATTGGTTTTGTGCAGCCATTTCCAGTCTGTGTATGTGTTTCTGTTTGCGCTGTACTTTGGCAATAAACCCACGAGCGTCTTGGGTTTCGACCTGCAGTAAGAGAAGACTTTTTTTTTTAATTTTATTTTTCTAAAAATTGCTAGCTTGTTGGAATCAGCCTCCTTCAGAACGCTTCTTTCCATGGAAAAACTGCGCAGCGTTTTCCATAGTCCTACGTCTGTCACAAGCAGCTCTGACAGCAGAGCCGCCTAACTCCCACTGAAGTCAGCGGAAGGGCTGCGGGTGTTTCTGTAGAAAGAAATCGATCCCGTATCTCATTCTTTCCCCTTCCAGAAAGGAAAGGGTGTGAGGGATAGCGTGATACCCATGTAACCATTAAATGTCCTTTTTTGTATGTCATTTTAAGGTGAACGGCCATTCCAGTGTAATCAGTGCGGAGCTTCCTTTACTCAGAAGGGTAACCTCCTCCGCCACATTAAACTACATACAGGGGAAAAACCTTTTAAATGTCATCTTTGCAGTTATGCCTGCCAGAGGAGGGATGCGCTAACAGGGCACTTAAGGACACATTCTGGTAAGTGACTTCAGAGGCACTTCATGTGTTTGAGATGTGTGTCAGTAGGACACTAGGCGTGGAAAATAGTCACTCAGCAAAGTTTGCTCAGCTGCTCTCGTCCTGAAGAGCCGGTGAGTGGCAGTGACCACTCGCTCTGCCTGCTGGAACCATCCTGGGACTTGGCTCTGCTCGTAATCGTAGAGTAGAATCTGGGTGGGAAGGGACCTTTAAAGATCATCTGGTCCAGCCCCCCCTACACTGAGCAGGGACATCTGCAACTAGAGCAGGTTGCTCAAAGCCCCGGCCAACCTCACTTGCAATGGTTCCAGGGATGGGGCAGGGACCACCTCTCTGGGCAACCTGCGCCAGGCTCTCACCACCCTCAGCAGCAACAATTTCTTCCTTCTCTCTAGTCTGTCTCTCTCCTTTAGTTCAAAACCATCCCCCCTTGTCCTGTCCCAACAGGCCCTGCTCAGAAGTCTGCCCCCATCTCTCTGGCAGACCCCTTGAAGTCCTGCAAGGCCCCCAGAAGGTCTCCCTGGAGCCTTCTCTTCTCCAGGCTGAACAAGCCCAACTCTCCCAGCCTGGCCTCCCAGCAGAGGGCACAGGGAAACCCGCTGTCCCAGCTGCATGCTTTAAGGAATGGCCTCTGTACCTGCTTGCACAAAACAACTCTGGTATCTTCAAACAAGCGGAGCTAGCTATGCCAGCAAGCTCTGGATTTGCAGAATAGCGTGAAGGACGTGCTCTGCTGGGGCTTCCTCAGCTGTCAGGGTAGCTCTAGGAGCATGCTCCAGGACAGCCCGACTCCACACCTCGCTGCTGTGTAGTGCCTTTCATCTGAATGTCTTACCGTGCTCCACAAACACCAGTGTTCTCCTGAGGACGGGTGGTAGGGTGTTCCGCCCATTTTACAGATGGGGAAATGGAGGCACAGAGCTGAGGGGACTTGAATAACAAGCCAGGTATAAACCCATGAACCTTCGTTCCCCCAGTTCTGCAGGAGCCAGGTTGTGCTTACTCTTTGATTTGTGTATATCCTGTGTTATGCAGAGGCCCAGAAAAAAACATTTATTCTGAGTGATAGATCTTATCTCTACACTGCACTTTACAGAAAAAAAAAAGTTCAACCTCACAGAGAATCAAAGTTAAAAATGAGATTATCTGACATGGATAAATGAGATTCTGATTTAACCAAGACCCAGCACAGTGGTGGTGACTGTCCCCCACCAGCACAATGCCAAAAACCTCATCCTTCAGACACGTTGTGTGGTGATTGTGACTGAAGATTTTAAGCTCTGGCTTATTAAACAATATAAAGAAAATTTCTAAGTGAATCATGTAAAGCAGCAAACAGTTGCATTAGCAGGAGGGGGCATGGTCTTTGTGCTCACAGGGTTGATATTGTGCCTGGGTGTGTTAGAGGATGGCTGCTCACTAACTGGTAATGAGATAATTTAACCAGTGCTCCCAGTCCTCGTGTACGAGGCACTGGGAAAGGCTGTGTGGGGATCCTGAGTTACAAACTGGTTTGCTTCAGCTCAGATGAGTTAGGAACATAATTCACTTTGCAGTAAAAGCCTTTGGAGATGAAATGAGCCTCACGTATGGTCTTGGTTTGGTTTAACGTCATCGGTTCCGTGAAATCCTGGGGCAATTCTGTATAGACAGGACCAGGTCAGGCAGCGAGGGCAGTTGCAGTCCTGGTTTTTATGGTTGATCTTCCCTGGGGAAGTCACACCAAGGGAAGTCACCGGCTAGAGTGGGGCTTGGGAACCTGAGCTCCTGGGAAGAGCATCCCGTTGCAAGTCCTCCTCTTCTTTCCTGTGACGAGGAGCAGTGTGTGTCCGTTGGATTGCACCCTTGTGTAAGCCCCGTTTTGCCATGATTACAGCGTTCATAAAACTGCCAGGAACTTAAAGCACTTCCCAAGAGCTGAGCACGTCCTGTCGGTAGCTAGCTGCTGGAGCGCGGGGGGGACGGTGGTTCGGTGGCCTCTCGAGGTTCTCTTAGACTGCACTCTTGTTTTCCCAGTGGAGAAGCCGTACAAGTGCGAGTTCTGCGGAAGGAGCTACAAGCAGAGGAGCTCGCTAGAGGAGCACAAGGAGCGGTGCCGCACTTACTTGCAGAACGCTGGCGTGTGCGAGCCTGGTGAGTCTCTCCCACTGCCGTAGGTTTGGGTTTGGGTACGTTACAGCCCGTGACAACGGGCACCGGGTACACTGAGAAGTCACAGCCTGAGAATGGTTTTTACTGCAGCTGTTTTCAGTAACTGGAGGGGATGTGACATCTTATAAAAGGCCCTGGTTTAATGCATCCCTCAGGCAACGAGTTAAAGAATGCTTTTATTTTAATCACTTTATTTCACAGTTACTTCTAATAAAACATCTCCAGTACCTTCTACACAGCACCTCTGTAGGTGACACTCAGAGTCAGTTAAACCGTTCCTACGTTCATGCTGGTACGTGGCTTATTTTGTTGGGCAAGCTGATGCCCGTGGCTGCCGACAGCAGTTGTTCACATCTCAGTCCCTTTGATGCTCCCTTTTCTTTAGAATAAGAAGCGTTGGTCGGAATCAGTGAGAATTCACTGATGTTTTAGTGGCGTGGATCTAAAGCGTGGGAATAGAGTGGTGTGCAGGGATCACCGACGGATCAGCTCAGGGGGCAGAGAGAGGCAGGGAACGTCTCTAAGGATAGAGCTGCCTTTGAGAGAGGCTGGAGGTAAAATGTGCCAAAACACAGGTTTTCCTGTTTCCCTTTTCACGGTCTGTGCCGCAGTTCTGACAACACTGCGGCAACAAAAAACTGCGGCGGGCTTTGAGCCTGCCTCGCCTCCAACCCTACAATGAACTTGTGGGATTTAAGTCCCAGGGGACACCAGGACATCAGGAAGGAGTCACTGCTCCCATTCGGAGTCAGGGAGTGGTTGTGACCTCCCAGAAGAAGACACAACTAATCTGTAGCAGAGCCAAGGCTACAATTCCAGAATTCAGGTTCCTGTTCTCTTCCTAGGCAGCCTTAAAAGTTATTGCTTGTTTGTTTTTTTTTTTAAGGACGCAAGTTTCTTAGTTTTGATTGTGAATTTCAAACAGAATTTTATTTCCAAGGAAAAGGCTAAACTGAGTTTTTGGAGAGGGGGAAACTAAAATTAGAAAGCTAAAATGTAAAATTATCCTTAGAGAGATGAGAATATTAACCACGGCCCTTTAATAATAAAAAGAAATAGACTGTATTTAGTGACAGGATTATTCTGCAGGCCTGACAACAGTGTGAAGACCCGTTGATGCAGGACAGGACCTGTGGGTACAAGAGTCCTCACCCTGTGCAGAGTGGGTCGGTTGGCGTGTCGGGCCTTGTGGCCCATGCACACGCTAAACCGCCGTAACAAAGCCATGATTTAACAAAGGTAGAGTTTTATAGCTTTTCCTTTTCAGCAAGTGACATGTTTTTTTAGAGCACTAGTAAAATCAATGGTTACCAGAGTGTCAGCAAGTTTTGGTTTTCATGAGAACCCATCCATAGTGTGCCTGTGGTTTTACAGTACGACCTCCCGTGGTGGCAATCGCTCCGAGATGTCCGCCACATGAGAGTGGAAAACATGATACCTACTACAGATTTCTGCTTTTAAATGATTCTCATGGTTTATATTCATTTCAGAGTAGCAGCATTTCCCTTATCCTGAAGCTGCTGCGGTTCTCAATCACAGAATCGTTATGGCTGGAAAGGACCTCCAGGGTCATCAAGTCCAACCTTCTCCTAGCATCTCCCTGCAGCAGTACAGGACACCTGAAACTGGGCATGGGGGGGATATAGGTTTTCAGTACGCCGCGGTGGGGCTGTGCCCTCTGCCTCTGAGACCTCTGTGCTTTTGAAACTACTACAGCGTTTTGAGTGGAGTAGCAAATTTTCTGAAAAACAGGAACTCTAGCCTGGCTGAGGCATTTTCATTCCATTCTCTGGTGCCAGCCCTGGGTTAGTGGCAGGGTTAGGGGAGGAAAGGGGCCTCAAGTGCATTGGGTTGGTTTTTTCCCCTAAGTTTAGCCGTTTGCACTTGTGCTTAGTGAACACTAGGTTTTGATTTCTGACCATTTTCCTACTTAGGCATCACTTTGAATTTCAGTACTTCTCTGAAATCCTTTCAACCTTTGCATCCGGAGCCATCTTTAAGCTCAAGCGTGCTCCACGTGCCATCAGCAATAGCTAATTAAAATATTAAAAAGCCTCAGGACTGTCGTAATCATTCTAGCTGCTCTTTAGTAGGAGCTTTGCACGGTCCAAACGTAGCAGTGTGGAAATATTTCTGAAATAAAGTTTTATGTCACAATATTGATAGAGCGTTGCTCGGTCCCTGATAAGGATCTCTGGTCACATTGTTCTCATTGCACAATAACCCACCTCTCCGTTCCATCTCCATTATTTACTGACCACATAGAGATGCTACAGGAAGCAATGCCTCTAATTTGAGCTCTGCTTTTGTACGTAGGGTTTGTTAACGATGCCCGCACGTTCTAAAAATTACACTCCCCTTTACGGTGTGACAGAAACCACACTATGGAAACAGTTTGGTACCGGCTGAACGATGGGCTGTTTGTGCTCAGGGTGGGAAGAAGAACCTCAGCTCTCTGTACACCTACAGAATGACACGATGGCTGCAGGTGACAGCGCAATTGGAGAGGTGCCTCGTCACCCAGCGCTTACAGGAAACGTTAGTCATCTGTAATGGATCAATCACGTTTGTACAGAAGTTTCTTCTGGAAGCGTGTTGTAAAGATAAGATCCCACCTGGAATGTGCGTGGGGCCAAGGTCAGCAGCAGTGCTCAGGAGCACCAGTGAGATGTCTCAGGTGGTGATCGGGGGTGGCCGTGATCCTGCTGGCTGAGCAGGAGATGGTGGCCTGAGTTTAGAAGTGCTCAGGACATGGGAGCTGAACCCCATCCTTGACATGTAAAGTGCTGCGGTTGGGAGCTTGGCTTTCCCTGTAATTCCAGGGGCACGTGTGAGAGCACTGATGGATCGGAACAAGAGGAAGAGGGTGATTTCTTTGGTCTGCAGAGTTTCTTCCAGCATCCTTACAGGTTTTGTCGTTTTCTGGCCGTGCAGTTGAGCCACCAGAAGCATTCAGCTTGTAGGACCACAGGCTGAAATAGGTCCAGTGTTTCAGAAGTCTGGATTTTCTTCATTCATTTTGTCTCAGTGTAACTTTGAGCAAAGCACTTGACCATTTCTGTCAGTCCAGCCTGAAATTTATTTTTAGATGCGTGTTATAATTAGATAATTAGTTCTTTAATGTCACGACGTGCAGTGGAATCACCCAGTGGGCAAAGTAATTGAAGAGGGAGACAGGGCAGGATTCTTCCTCTCTGGTTGAGAAGTCTTCAGAGAATGTTGAGTGGTTAAAAAAAAAGTTTCTTAACCACTAAATATTATTCTTGGATTGTTTAATAAGCGATCCAGAAGAAAGAGGTGGGTGAGATAATTTTAAGTTAGTGTTTGAGTAGCGAGGGCAGTGCTGTGGGAGGGAACCAGTGGAACCACCTGTGTCTCAATGGGAGCAGACGCTCTTTCCCTAAGGCTGTATTACAAAGACATTGTCAAAGACCTTTTGTGGCCCATAAATAGAGATTTTTTTTTTCTTTAGAGACAAATGGCCTGTAGCAAGGAGTAGAAAAGCTTAATATGAAAGAAAAGACCCTCAGCATTAAAATAAAATAGCAGACAGACATCAAGCTGGAAGATTGATGCTTACAGATGCCCCAGAACATATTATGTAGGTCAGTAGTTACTGTCTCTTCAGAAGTCTCGTCTCACTAAAGACGACGATTGTTACCTCTGCAGGAAGCTGCTCGTCTGCCCTCTTGACACTAATTTAATAAAGTTCCCTTGGTGGCACATAAATAACTCTGACAAGACCAGGAGTCACTGATGTGCTCCGTGCAGCTTCCAGGGCTGGCAGAGAGGACCTGCAGCAACCTCACTCTTTGAGGCTGAAGATTCTGAAAATGTGAAGTTAAAGCTTTAATAGAACACGAGTCCTGAAGGTAAAGACTTGAGAAAAAGAGGAACTAGAAGAACAAAATAAGAAAGATGAAGAAACGGTGGGAACCAGGGAGCTGCTCTTAGGACACGGATAAATTGTGTTTTGATTCTTTTTTTTCAATAGGCAGCCCCGTTTGTGTTACTGTCCTGTCCAGGGTACTTGGGGGTTGTTTGGGTTTTGAAAATTTAAATTGCTCTTAATAACGACTCGTGCAGCGATCCTGTCAGGATGATGAGGTCTCTGTTGGGGACAGTTAAAACCTCGCACTGCAGTTACCTGATGAGGGGCTCCAAGCGTAGTCCGGTTTTGGGAGCACGAGGGTTAGATGGCAGTTCTGCAGTTACAAATCCCACACCATTACTCTCAAGAATTAACTAGAGCTTCTGGCCAAAATCCAGACGGACGGCAATAATCTGCTGACCTGACTTCCCCTCGGAGTTCCCGCTTCACCTGATGTTCTGCCTCACTTGGTGAGAACCATTGGGCGGTGCCGTGGTGCTTCCCGCTGGAAGCGGGTCCGCTTTAGCCGTTGATGAGTGTATTTGTGAAGTCTCTAAACATCCTGGAGTAGTTTGGAGTAAAAAGCAGACTAGAAAAGCCGTGTGTTCCTACCTGCAGGGCACCGTGGGCGTGCGCCTGGTGGGTCTGGTTGTCCCGTGTGCCGTGAGGTCACGGCGTGGTGGAACAGGACCCGGGCAGGGCCAGGCTGAGCCCTGTTATCCCATCCAGCCTGAGTCAGACTCGCAGCCGGTGTTTGTGGCGGCGAGTACCTGGGAAGCGCTTTACATCTTCAAAATGCTGAACAAACATTAGCAAATAGTTCTGGCTGAGGTTTGGTGAGTCACGGCTGGGGCTGACTGAAACTCTACGGTATCAATACCAGCAACAATAAACAAGTAGGGAGTGACTGGCTGTGAAATTTATAGGGAGATGCTGCACACTGCGCTCTGGAAGGATGATGCTGCGTTTTTATCACTTGCTGTTCGTGGCAAACTGCAATTTAAGCCCAATACTTCATGAAACTGCATTTAACGGGGCCGAAGTGACACCAAAGCGCTTCCATCATTTTTCTCTGGTGCTACTGCTCCCTTATGTGGATTATGCTTCAGATATTCAGGTTTGCTAGTGCAGTAGGATGGTAAGACAGCAGCCAGGGTTCTTCATGGCGAGATGGGGCCTTTTGTGTTCCCTTGGAAAGGTAAATTTCCTTTCCTTGTCTGTATTACCCTTCCTTGGCTTCATTTTCCTCTGCTTAGACACCAACCCCGAAAGCCCCGGGCAGACCCTTAGAACGTGTCTGGTTCTCACCACGGTGGGTCCCTAACGCTGAAAATCTTCGTGCTGTGCTTTAATATAAAAGTACCACTGCTGAGGCTCGTTCTTCAGGCGAGAGCGAGCTTTTGGGGGGGAAGCCGCTGCAGTCGTATCGGTATTAGTCTGGTGGTAGCGAGATGAGTCCTCCAGCTCGGCTGCTCCGGAGCCCGCGCAGCCTTCCTGGGCGAGACGAGCCGTCGTTTCCGTGAAGTGATGGGTGCTGGTTAACAGGGCTGGAGGGAGCTCGGGAAAAGGGCCAGGACCCCACAACAGCCCTCCAGTCTTGGCCGTTGTAGGGCATGTGGACTTTTCCTGCAGGCTGTAACGGGCTGTAAAACACCGAGCAAAGATCCGTAACTAGTTGTAGCTGGAGCGCTTAGGGAAAAAAAAAATTAAGTGATCATGACACCTGGAAAAAGATGAGTTAAAGAGAATATTGAAAGGTTCTCTTCTTTAGGTTCGAGTAGAGCATTGATCTAGCGCGTGCGGGTTTCTCTGGGGTTAGTTCAGGAGACCTCTACCTCTGAGTGAGTGTGGCAGGAGCACTGGCTGTCCCACAGCCCAGCTTCGAGGGGCCGCCAGTCTGCAGGTGGCCCAGGCTTACTCAGAAGCAAAAAGCAAGGCTAGCAGAGGTCCTCTCTCCAGCTACGTTCTGCAACCAACCTTCCAGCCCGTTGATTTCACACTTCCTCTTGCTAATGAAGGTGCTGGGTTCATATGGTTTGTGCTCTCCTTGCATGAGCTCGGGACTGCAAGATCGGGGGCTGCGCTGTGCGTGGTTCCACTGACCGCAGCTCCTGCCCGAGACGCAAAGAGCAAGAACGGCAGAAAAAGCAAAACAAGTTTACATCAGATCTCCAGAGTGTTTCCTCCCAGCTAGCGTGGCAAACTCCGGAGACTAAACCATTCATCTCCTCCTTTTTTTGTCTTTTTTTTTTTTTTTTCCTTTTCACCTACGTGTTTTTTGTTTTGTTTTTTGTTGTTTGTTTTTTTTTTTCTCTTTTCACATTTTCCAAACTAGCGAGCGTGGAGGCAAGGCACATCAAGGCAGAGATGGGGAGTGAAAGAGCCCTTGTGCTGGACAGGCTAGCGAGCAACGTGGCAAAGCGAAAAAGCTCAATGCCTCAGAAATTTATTGGTAAGAACAAAAAAACCTTTTCATGTGCAACACTTAACTATGTGCGAGTTGGTAACCTATAGTACGATACCTCTGCTTATTTTAAACATCCTTCTCGAGCTTCTAATCTAATACAAGAGGATATAAATAAAGTAACTTTGCTTGTTCTGATGTGTTTTTAGTGATTTGCTGTAGGGTTTTGTTTAACATGATAATATGTTGTGTTAGATACTTAAACCGGATGGAAGCTGCTACTGTGCTTTGTGTCTCTTTGTGTAGGCGATTTATAAATGTATTTTCTGAGCTCCCGCGTGTTGCTTTCTGTACCTGTGCATGTGCAACGTTCTCTGCCGGGTTCCTTCCAGGAGAGGAACAGGGAGGTTTAATGCTGTTAGGAGCCAGGTCAGCAGGAGCTGAAGATACTTGCAGGATGTGTGTGGAATAAGGCCTGAAGACAGAGAAGTGTCGGGCTTCTGTTAGTCACCCTGCTGAATTTGAATACGATTTAAAAATATCAAACCCTTTCTTGTGGTAATTGAAGCAACAAGATGTTTCCATAGCGTTTTCTTTGCATTTAATTGTGTACGATCGGGGTTTTGCATGCTGGGGATCCTCGGTACAAGTTGGGCAGGTTCTGTTTCAGTGAACGCTGCTCCTCCTGCCCAGACCTTGTTCATTAAATTGCCTTAAAAGTCCAAAGCCACCCTCGTGTCCTGAGCAAAGACCTGGCTCGGTCAGTAGCACTAGTGATGCCTCGTTTGCTGTATTCTGCACAGTTATAGTAGGTATCGAAAGGTTTTTTTTTTCTTCATACAACCTTCGCCCTCGGAGCGGGGGCCTGTGTGGTGGCAGGTGTGCTCACACATGACCGGGGAGGGGAGCAGCGTGGGGCTGGGTGTGCAGGCAGGGACCTGCCACGGTCACAGCCCCGCCGGGCACAGGGGTGTCCCGAGGACCTGTCCCGGCTGCCGGGGTATCCTTGCGCTGCCGAATCCAGGGATGCAGGAAAGAAACTTGAGATTTGAAGGTAACGCAGCTCTTGCTGGGTTTGGGGGGTAGCGCTGGGCTTTCAGCTCTGAGAAATGGTAATTTTTATTTAAACACCTTAGTATGGCTTTGAAAAGGTCACATTTGATACAGGAGCGAAGTAACCCGGCCCACTCCCTCTGAGTCCCCAGTTCAGTTCATACTGAAACTGTTGACTGTGTGACTTAGGCCTTGCCTGTCCCGCTGTGATTCAAACAGTAATACCAATGCAAATGCTTTTGAAAATATTTAGCTGCCATTTTTCTAGTGCCGAGATCAGCTTCACCCTGCCTTGATTTACAACAGCCACCAAGTCAAGCTCTCTGCGGTGTATTAAACACTTTTGTTGTAGGACGCAGCCGCTCAGCAGCCGCTTGAAGTGAAGTACGAGTGTTTTTTCCTGGTGTGTTTTACCAGCCTTCCAGCTCCCTGTGCAACGGATCCTTTTTGGATCGGTGGCCGCGCTCGGTAACGTGGTCTGAGGGGCCACGTCACGCCAGGGGCTCTGTTCGCCTACGGGAACAAAATAACCCATTTCTGAAACTTACGGTTTTTCTCAAACCCACGACTGGCATGTTCTCGTTAGGTAATGTATGAAAGAATTACTCACTCGGTTCTTTTCATCCCTGGGAAGTGTGTTTGCGAGAGCAGCCTGTGCGACCTCGGTTTGACTGGTGTGACCCCGTGAGCCGTGAGTGGGAGTGCGAATCTGCCCGGGCGCCTTCGGGATCTCTTGGGAAATGGCCCTCTCCGAGCGGGTGCTGATTCTTCATTTTGTCAGGAAGAAGGGATGGAGATGTGTACTCACAAGGCATCTTTGTTTGGCTCGTTTCTGTGAATGAATTCTATTGATCAGGAAAAAAACAAACCCTTTATTATTATTTGAGCGCTCTACAGAGATTCACACGAGCACCGGGAGTCTTGCCCACTTCATTTTTTCACCTTTTAATCTTCAGCAGCTCCCTTGTGCGCACAAGTGTAAGTCTCAAGTAAGGACACAGCAGCAGAGGGTGTACTTGACTCTTAACCTCTGTGCCAGGTCCCCCTTCAGAGGCTTCTCCTGCAAAGATTCCACCCTCAGCTTTTCCTCTGTTAGGAGAGAGTAAGGATTTGAAGGGAACTTGACAATTTTGAGTTTCCATTTTGCTGGGGGTTTCTGTTGTGCATGTATACAGGCCAAATCTACAAACCCTGGGGTATTTTTTTACTGCCTGGTTTGATTAATGAACAGATATTTTAAAAATAACAAATATAAATAGCGCAGAACAGATCCCCGTGCTGGTGGCACCTCGCTGCTGTACCAGCACTCTTGGAGCCACATCGGAGGTCGGAGTAACCAGCGCAGTCAGGGCGTTTCTCCTGCTTTACCCCAGCTGAGCACCTTGGCCCCTGCATTCTTACTTCTTCCTTTTAAAGAACAAGTTCTCCAAGTGAAAATAACACTTCTCATGGTGGTAGAAGTGCCGGTGTGGTTCTGGCACAGTTACCAACACCGCGGCTGCCCAGTGTGCGCGGGCCGGTGAGAAGCTCCGCTCTGGTTAGAGGCAGCAGGTCACTCCCTGTTTCCAGGGTCCACACCTCAAAAAAAACCCTCCGTAGGGTTTTGCGTAAGCGAAGCCTCGCTCAGCGGCACGTGAGCACGTGTCACACCCCAGCTCGTGTGTGAGCTGTGCAGGGGAGAGCTCTTGCACCGCCCTGAGACTGGAAGAGAAGAGGGAAGATGTTCTGCTACCCAGTGGCTGCTTTGTAAATGAACACTAGAGAACCCCTACGCTTCATTTTTCATATAATGTTTTCTGGTAGCTTTGCGGCACTTCGCCTGATGCTTAACCCCAAATAATCCGTGACCTTGTCCTGCTGCCTACACAACATCAGCTGCTTTCGGTACAGTCCATCTTGCTCCTCCCCGCTCCCCATGTACTCCGTTCCCTTTCTTTAAATCATTAACACCAGCTTTCTCCCGGCTGATTGCTGCCATTTGGGTGAAGTGCTGACCTGGCTTTTTGTCCCTTTCCACAGAAAGGTTTGAGGGGAAACAAAATCATCCATCGAGGGCGGCCCCTGCAGCCACTCGGTAGCGATACGGCCCCGTAGCTCCACGTTCTGGATGTATCCTTCGCTCTTTGCAGATGGAGCCTCCCTTCCCTAGATACAGGCATTTACTGAGGTCCCACTGTCAGGCTCGTGCTCGCCTTGGGGTGTCTGCTGCGGGGAAAGAAAGAGAAGCTGTTCCTTCTGCAGCACCTCTTGCTCCCCAAGTATCTCAGCGATGCCGTGGTCTGGTTTACAGCCCGATTTCATGCCCCCTACCATAAGGAGTCCTCATCTGATGTGCTGCAGCCTTTTAAACCCAGCACCGTGTGCCCGTTCCTGTCTGCCAGCAGAGCATCTGCCTGTTCCCATGTCATTCCATGCGACTGGTGATTTAAGGGAGTCGGGACAGGCTTTGAGAGGCCGCTGGGATATGGAGTGACAGAAAACCAAGGGCCTCGAGCATCCGCTGTGTTTTTTGTGTCTTCCCTTCGGGCAGTGAGTCCCAACCCAGAGTTGGCAGGGAGTCCTCTCTTATTTTTGCCTTCGTTGCCTTTTTTTTTTTTTAATTTAAATTTGTTCACATCTTTCACTTGCCCGGAGCCAGTTTTCTGAGCCACACGATCGTGCTGCATCGCTTTGTTTCCTTCTGTGTGAAGCTGGAGAGTGAGTTGTGTTGAGGGTTGGAAGCAGTTACACTCTTGTGGTTCTCTAACCTTTTTGAGCGCTTCAGAAGAGAAACGTGAGCTCCTGGTTTTCTGCCTCTGCAGTGAAACCTGATGAGTTTCATACACATTGAGTCATGGTGTTGACAGGTGACTGATAAACATCTGCCCTATCCGAGTTACTGTAACTCAGAGATTAGTGGATCTGATGTTTGCAAGTCACTTCTACATGAAACATTTGGTCCTTTTTTTTTTTTTTTTAAAGCTGTGAATAATTTTGTTTTAGGTGACCACAGAATTCGGTTACTTATTTCCAGACATTGACCAAAAAAAGTGACTTTAATCCTTGTAGGGTGCAGTTTTCTTTCCTCCTGCACTTGGTAGAGGAGCGCTGCCCAGCCCACCCTCCCCTGCCCTGGTCCTCACTAGACAAGGTGTGAGCATTATTTTGGGCACACGCTCTCTCAGCTCTCTTCCCGTTCTACGTTAGAGCTTTCAAAGCCCCAGCGCACCCAGAGGACCATGGTTCGCTCCTCTCTCCCTCTCAGGTGACCCTAAACGTGTTGTTCTATACATGTATCCCTAGCTGCCAGGGTTAGATGGTCTGAAAACCTGCGCTGAGCTCAGAGAAGCTGGGCACGGTGCAGGGGAAGCTGCAGCTGTCAGAGAACGGTGGGGAAAACGGGCTTGGGTGTCTGAGAACCTGTAAAACCCACCAATCAGATGGGGAAACGTGATGGAGAGTGCCTCAGATCTCAGCTGGAACTTCTTCCAGCAGAGCAGGGACAAGTTGAGAATGAAGGGCTGCAGTCTTGGCACTGAAAATGGAGTGTTTTGTTATCAATTAGCTATTTTACAAGTATTTTAATTAATGATTATTTACCTCTTCCTAGAAAAAAAGGTGAGAGAAGTTAACCCGTGGAAGCTTTGATAATATTTTTTCCCTTAAATCCCAGAATAATTTTTAAAATGTAGTGGTGGTTTCTCTGTAAGTATCTTCGCCACCTCCTCTGCTAAACTTTTGCTTCCAAGCCTGGACTTCAGAAAAGAAATAACAAAACCCAAATTAAAAACCCACCCAAAAGCTGCTTGTGTATTTGAACGACTCTTTCTGCAGAGAACCTTTCATGTCTCTGCTTTCCGGAGCCTACTGATGTTTAGAAAAGCCATTGCGGAGTTTAAATGCTTCTTTCCCCCCCCCCCAGTAATTCACCACATCTCCTCTCTTGCAGGTGAGAAACGGCACAGCTTTGATGTTAATTATAACTCAAGTTTCTTGTACGAGAAGGAAAGCGACGTCATGCAAGGGCGCATGATGGACCAGGCCATCAACAACGCCATCACCTACCTGGGGGCTGAAGCCTTGCGCCCTCTCGTGCAGACGCCGCCAGCCCCCACCTCCGAGATGGTCCCGGTCATCAGCAGCCTGTACCCCATCGCGCTGACCCGTGCCGACATGCCCAACGGCACCTTGCAGGACGCCGAGAAGAGCCACGGCCACCTCCGGGACAAAAGCCTCTCTTCCGACAGAGGCCTTTCCCCCAACAACAGCGGCCAAGACTCCACAGACACAGACAGCAACCACGAGGAGCGGCAGAATCCCACCTTCCATCAGAGCCAGGTCATCCCCGCCCAGGCTCGCAACGGCCTCCAGGCCTTGAAGGATTTCCCGAGGCCGTACGACATCATCAAGCCCCCGGCCATCTGCCCCCGCGACGCCTTTAAGGTCATCAACAAGGAAGGGGAAGCCATCGGGGTCTACCGGTGTGACCATTGCCGCGTCCTCTTTTTGGATTACGTGATGTTCACCATCCACATGGGCTGCCATGGCTTCCGCGACCCCTTCGAGTGCAACGTCTGCGGGTACCGGAGCCACGACCGCTACGAGTTTTCCTCGCACATCGCGCGAGGGGAGCACAGAGTCGTACTCAAATAGAAGGACCCGTCTTCCGAGGTCAAAGGCTTTGGTTTAGATCAGAGAGGGAGGCTTGGCTGGTTGGTTTTTAATTAGTATTAAGAAATTTCTTGATTATTTTTTTTTAATGCCGGTTTTTAAAGGAGCGTCACAGGGAGGTGATGCCTTTTACATTTCATTTTTTTTACAAAGAATTGAGTGTTTTGTAGCATCTGTGCCCGGCTGCTGCGGGGAGGGGCACTGCACAAAGTACCCAGAGCAGAGACCGAGTTGTTATGAACGTGTGTTGGGTTTTTTTTTTTGTGGAAATTCAGAGCCATTTCAGATGTCTTTATTTTTTTAAAGTGCCTTTGTGTGTTTAACGTGTGCTTAACTCAGGGTTTCATGCCCCTGCTCGGGCATGTCCAGTCAGGGCTGTACAGGAGCTCTCTCGATGCCCGTGGTCTTCACGTGGCTGATCACCGGCACGGGAAAACCGTACCTCGGGGTGGGGGGTTTATTAATTCCTGTTTAAAGGCTTTCCCCTAAGTCTTAAAGAGCATGTGGCCCCAACCCACTTTCATTTTTCTTACCCCTCTGCTTGCTTTCTTTCAAGTCACTCCCACGTGCATCTTAGTAATAAGCAAAATAAGAAACGAGACCCATTTGGAGGTTGGGGTTTTTAACAGGGCGCGTTTCTGGGATCCCCGCTGAGGTCACTGCTTGGCTCGTCCATGCGTTCTGGGGGAAATCCTCCTTTCCACCCATGGAAACTCCTGCGTCCATTGAGGGATGCCGGGAACGAGGACCAGACTGCGCTGAGCTCTGTGCCCGTGCCCGGCTCCGGCAGCAGGACTCGCGGCTGAGCCGGCCGGTCCGTGGCCACCCTGGCACGGCGCATCCCGGCGGATGGACGGTGCTGGGAGCGGGAATCGCCCTGTCCCGGCAGCAGAGACCGTGAGAATCTGCGTCCGCGAGTGTGTGGGAGCTGCTGGCTCCATCTCGCTGTCTGGTTTTACGTGGGGATATCCCTCGGAGTGAAATGTGCTGGTTTGCAGAATGAGTATTTGCCGTCACTTTGAAGCCGGTTTTTAAAATAGTTCTTTTAATCTAATGGTTGCTCCACGGCCGCCTCGTCAGTCGCAGCGCTGCAGACGGGGCTTGATAACGGGTGTGCTGGGTGGATGTGTGCTCTTTGCAAAGTACTTTTGTGTAGCGTAGAGTTAGGTGTGTTCTGGTGGGCTCTCTGCACCCATCGCATGGTTTGTGTCTACGCTGCCTTTGTACTTTCTCGACGTTGCCGTGCCAGTATTCGCGGTGATCCGGCCGTTTCTGCGAGGGGAGGCTGGGCCGCAGAGACTGACGTGGGGGCCAAGGGCCGTGAAACACTGAATTTCATTCCCCCCCTCTGCCCTGGGCTCACTCTTCTCCCTCAAATGCTTTCTCCATCCCTGAATTTTAAGGTACGAAAAAGAAAATGATATGAATTCTTCCTGATAAGGGTACGTCTGAAGGATTAATGAGTCTGCAGAGTGCTCGAGTGTCTGAAGTGCTGTAGAAGCTCTAGAACCTCATTCTGCTTATCGCTGGGGCTGAGGAGAACCCGCCCTTTGCTTTGCTACCCTGGGTGATGTTATGTGTGCAGTTGAGGGTCTTTTCCCGTGACCAGTTTCCCATCACAAGGCACGTGTGGTGAGCGGGTGGGTGTCGGTTCTTCCCCGGTGAATCCCCGTGGTCACGGCATGAGCAAGGCTCCTCCCAGAGCTGACCCCTCACCAGAGGACACGCAGAAGGGCTGCAGCCAGCTCCCCACTTGGGTCCGTGGAAATCGCCCCGTGACTCCGGATCCTGCTGTGAGCTCACGGGGAAAGCAACCGAGCTACAACACCCATCAGGGTGGATGGAAACCTTCCTCACGGCTCAACAGAACTGAACGAGATGACGCAGAGCAGAACGTAAGGAAGCTCCTCAGGACGTGTCACGCAGCACTGCCGGCGTCTGCCTCGGCGAATCCTTGAAAAGCCTCTTCAGATAGTCTCTGCTCTGTGCCTGGGGCCAGGCTGGGCTGCAGCCGCCTCCCCTTGCTCCCGTGGTCGGAGAGCGATCCACCGCTGTGCCTCCGAGCTGCCTGGGAGCAGCTGCCGGGATCGGGAAAGCAGGAGAGAGGTTTGCACAGACGGCACCCATCTCCTGCCGCTCGGGCACGGCCGAGATGTCGACATGGGCTGAGCCAAAAGGTGTCCTCCATGCTGTCCAGAGCTGGCGAGCGATGGCCTCGTCACAGCTCTGCTGTGGAGCAACCGCGTGGTGTGGAATTCCAACCCAGGCATTCATTAAAAAAGAAAGAAAGAAATATATATATATTTTTGAGTACTGTTTATCTGCTGCGTGACGCTCGCTGGAGCCCTGTCCTGGGAGCGGGGCTGCAGAGCGGGGCCAGGGTCCCCGTGGTCCCCTGAGCACGCTGGCCCAGGCGGCTGGAAGCCCCTCGGGCTGCGCCCGCACATCGAAGGGCTGCGCTGGGGCAGGTCTCAGAGCTCCCGGGAGCTTTGCAAATCGCCTCGTCTGGGAAAGAACCGCTGGTGGTTGTTGTGAGCCTGGTTTATTCTGCTCCTGGTTTGGTTGTTTTGGTACGTTTGGTCCGTTCTCTTTGAAGGTGCTCCAGACAGAGGTTTCGCCTCGCTTGGTTTCTTCATTTATTGCTGAATGACGCCTGAGCAGCGGGCAGCTGAGAGGCGGCTCAGAGCGTGGAGAGAAAAAGCCTCCTGTGCGGAAAAGCTTACTGAATTTATTTAGAATGTCAATAAACTCTCGTGCACGTAGTAGCTGCAGGGACCGTGGCTGCTGCACTTGCTGCTCTCCCACACCAAAGCTCCTTCCTTTAGCTCTCTGCAGAGCCTGTGAGCGAGCAGGAGGGAGCTGGGGGAGCGAGCTCAGGGTGCTGCGGCTGGAGCTGCTCCCCTCCGTCACCTCTGGGACCTGGAAATCCCGAGGACGTGACGGAACCTGTGCCCAGCCTGTAGCTGCGGGCGCTGGCTGTGGTGAGCACCACACCAGCAGGTTGCTGGTGCCCTCTGAGATGTCACGATAACATCGTCTCCTCCTCTAGCTGCTGGAAAAGGGCATCGCCCTTTGGTTTTGGTGAATGATACGGTCCAAGGAGACGTGCCCTTCTCTGACCTCCTTTCCTTGTCTCCCCAGGGACCTTGGGAGGAGCACTGGAGGGAGGGGAACGGCCCAAACCTGCCCTGGCAGAGCTGCAGCCATTCCCGCGGGATGCCCGGGGAGCAGGAGGGCAGGCGGCTGCTCCCAGCCTGGGGCCTTGCTCCCGGCCATGTCGTGTGTCACCACATGCCGTCCTCCTCACCCCAGCATCGCTGCGCACAGTCAGAGCGAAACTAGGCTCTGGTAGAAGTGTGGAGGAGCCCTGACCATGGTTGGCCTTGACCAGGGGCTGAGCCATGGTGCTGGCAAATGGGTTTGCTGCTAGCTGGGATGCTGGGATCTGAGGCTGCTCCTTGAATCCTGGGGTCAGTTTTGGGCCCCTTACTCCAAGAAGGACTTTGAGGGGCTGGAGCGTGGCCAGAGAAGGGCAACAAAGCTGGGGAAGGGTCTAGAGAACAAGTGTGGTGAGGAGCAGCTGAGGGACCTGGGGGTGTTGAGCCTGGAGAAAAGGAGGCTCAGGGGAGACCTTCTGGCTCTGCACAACTCCCTGACAGGAGCTTGGAGCCAGGTGGGGTCGGGCTCTTCTCCCAAGGAACAAGCAACAGGACAAGAGGAAATGGCCTCTAGTTGTGCCGGGAGAGGCTGAGGTTGGACACCAGGAACAATTTATTCATTAAAAGGGCTGTGCCAGGCTGGGCAGGGCAGTGGTGGAGTCCCCATCCCTGGAGGGGTTTCCAAGCCGTGGAGATGTGGTGCTGAGGGCCAGGGGCTAGTGGTGCCCTGGCAGTGCTGGGGGAATGGTTGGACTCCGTGATCTTAAAGGTCTCTCCCAAGCAGAATAATTCCATGATGCCGGGCGTGTGCCGCTGCCCTCTCTGTCTGCAGAAGGGGACAGTGAAGGACCTGCCCCAGGACGTGCGGCCGTTCCAGCGGGTGTGGGGTGGGCTCAGGGTGTCTGTGGGTGCCGGGGCCCGCGCCGGGCCGGAGCGCATCGGTCAAACAGAAACATCCCGGGAGCAGGGTGGAGGCTCGTGCCAACCCTCTCACGGCCCCTTCCCAGCACCTGCTTTAGTAGGTTGACGTTGTTCGTGCTTATTTCATCCTCTCCTGACACCTTCTACCGCAAGATGCTGGACGCGCTTGAAACAAAAGAAAAAAACCACCCGACAACAAAAAAAGATGACAGTCAGAGGATCCTTTTTCTTCTGCCTTCACTTCCTTCCCAGCCAGGGCCAAATGCAAGCGCCAGGAGTTGTTTTCCTCTCGCCATGACGCTGCCAGTACCTCTGGGTGAGGCACCACCAGCCCCAGGGGCTCGGGGCAGTGACCCCCCGGCCTGGCTTTTCCCTTGAACAAAAGCAGTAACCCCCCCCCCAGCCTGGAACCAAAACCTCTTTAAAGCGCCGGGCTGGTGAAGCCGTTGGGCTGGTGTTACAGCGAGATCCTTATCGGCGAGATGGTAGAGCGCTGAGGAACTTGTTTTCCCCCTCGTGTTGAAACACGCTTTGTAACACGTGAAAAAGTACCCTAATAAAGTGCGCCGGGTGCTGAGCTGCATCCTCCGAGCATCCCGGCCGGATCCTGCTCAGTCCAGCACCCGGGGACCGGCGGTGCTTGGAGGGAGAGCGGCCAAGGGAGGACTGAGTCACCCGCCACCTCCTCCTCGTCCCAATTCTCCAGCCTTTCACTGAGTCACGCTCCTCCGCACCGTCCCGCTGGTGTTCCATAGCCCTCGGCGTGGGCTGGGCGGCTCTGCTGGGTTCCCACCGCCCCCCTGGGAGGATGTGGGGTTCCCCCTGCCCCCGAAAAGCCGGGGGTGAGGCGTGTGCGGGGCACGGGGCCACCTCTGCGTGCCGACCACCATCCCGGAGCTCCCGCCCGCCCACCATGTGCCGCATGTGGCAGAGCAGGGACGAGGCCGCGGCCGGCACCGGGGCACCGTGACGGGGACAGCGGGTTCACGTCACGCCCGGTGCCCCCCTCTCGCTTTGCCGGGAGGGAAGTGAAGCCCCCGGGGAGCCACGCTCCAGCCATTCCCTCCGGCTGGGTTATCTCTGGCCCCACATTTGCATGGCAGCCGCCCGGCGCACCTGGGCAGCCCAGAAGTCCTCCGGGACCGGCCGGGCGAGTGTCACACGTGGAGCTGCCGGGGAAAGGAAAGTCCCGGCAGACAATTGTTTTTAGAAGAACCAGCTCTGACCTGAGCAGCTTTGGCCTCTTGGGCAGAGCCTCCAGCCCAGACCCCGCAGCCAAGGGTGGGATGGGGATGATGCTTCTGGGCTCCAGGACCAGGGAGGTGCCTCCAGGATGGAGATCAGAGAGTCACAGAATTGTTTTGGTTGGAAGAGGCCTTTCAGATCCTCGAGCCCAGCCGTTAACCCAGCACTGCCAGGGCACCATGAAGCCATCTCCCCTGCTCAGCAACGATGCATCCTCAGATGATGTTCCTCAGCCCTAAGCACGCCCAGGTGCCCCCCGCTGATGGAGGAACCCCCCCAGCCATCCCATGCCACAGCAGCTCCCTGGTTCCCCCTCGCTTTGCTCAGGAAACGCTTCCCACTGCGGGTGCCGGTGCGATGGGCTGTGCGCGAGGCTGAAGGGCCCCCCCCGCCTTGTTGCTCCCCAGAGCCGGGCACGGCCCCCCCGCCCCTGCCCCCCAGAGTGGAGAAAGTTAGTCAAATCTGCAGAAACCGCAGCGGGGGGGAGGCTGCGTCGCTTTGATGTCACCCCTGCACGTCCCACAGGTGCTGCGCCGTTGCCATAGCCCCGCTGCACGGTCCCCACCGCGCTTTGCCATTAACTCGTGCGAGAAGGGGGGATAATGCAAAGATATTTCCTCTAACCCCCCCTCGCCCCCCCACCCTATCGTGTCCCCAAGGTGCCACGTGCATGGCACGGGCTGGTGACGGTGCTGCAG
>VZZY01024558.1:16757-39291 GCA_013400335.1 Eurystomus gularis | reverse complement strand
CCGGCACCACCTGGGCATGGGGGGGCTCGTGGGGGCGGGAGCGGGACCCCAGCGCCCCATGGGGACCCCAGCATCCTACTCTGCTCCACGGGGACCTCTGCAGACCCCCATGTTCCACACCAATCCACGGGGACCATCCACCCCGCAGAGGTCCCCATGGGCACTCCGGAGACCCCCATTGCCTCACCAACCCCATGGGGACCCTTGAAGACCCTCCAGCCCCATGGGGACCACCCCACCCCATGGAGACCTTTGGAGACCCTCCAGCCCCACAGGGACCACCTCACCCCATGGGGACCACTGGACACCCTCCAGCTCCACGGGGACCACCCCACCCTTGCAGACTCCCACATCCCTCATGGCCCCATGTGGATGCCCGTCCTCCCTGAGCCTCATGAAGAACCCCATCTCCCCACAGGAGCCCCCAAGACTCTCCCAGTCCCCCTTAGACACCCTCCACCTCTCTGGAGCTCCCACAGGGACCCTTGGAGCCCATCCCAGCCTCTTGGGAACCTCAGAGACATCCACAGCCCCCCACATCTCCCATGGCCCCATCAGGACCCTTGGAGTCACCTCCAGCCCCAAGACCTTATGGAAACCCCACAGCCCTTAGAGACTCTTCACACCCAGTGCCCCCCTTTGGTCCCAGCACCCCGAGGACCCCCCGCCCCAGTGGCAGGGGGTGCCCCTCACCCCTCCTCAGGCCGGGTGCGGAGCTCTAGGTCCAGCCACTCGGCGCTGAAGGTTTCTCGTCGCCCCACGTCCTCCTCCCGCAGGTGACAGCCCAGGCGGGCACCCGAGAGCAGCCCCCCGCTGCGCACCACCGTGCTGGGCCCCAGCATGCTGCCGACGTCTCCCCCCGTGCCCGCCCGCCCCGCTTATATGCCCCCGCCGAGGCTATTTTGGGACGTGTTGCTGGCACCGCAGGGACAGGAGGGTGCCAAGGCCCCTCCCGGGGCAAGCAGTGGGGGGGTGGCACCAGGGACACGTGTGTCACCCCGTGTGTCTTTGGCCACGCTCGGCCCCATGTGCCCACCGGCCACTTGCCACCCCGTGGTGGCAACCTCGGCCCTGGGTTGTGTCCCCCCTGGGGACCTGGGGCAACGTGATGGCACAGGGAGGACCCCCTGGCCCCCGCCCAGGGCACGGCTGCCCTTTCCCTGCCCTCCGCAGTGCTGGCACCGGTCCCCGGACCACTGGCTGCGGTGGCCCCTGGGGGTGTAACCGGCTCCGTGGGTGCCCGCTGCCAACGCGGTGGCCGCGCTCCCCGGTGCCACCCCCGTGCCACCCGGCTCGTGGCAGCGGTGACCCCTCGAAGGGCTGTGGGGTCCCATCCTGCTGTCCCCCCAGGGTCAGGCTGTGCCAGGCGAGCGGGCAGGGGGGTGCTGGCCGCAGGGGCCCCCCCGGGCTGGGCTATTTGTAGGGCCAACAGATGGGGGCTGCGAACAGACGGGCACTCACCGGGTGCCAGCGGCCGGGGCTCACGTGGCCACGGGTCGAGTGGACACGGGGNCTCCTTCCAGCCGTGGTGGTCCCACTCCATGGGGGGGGGGAGGGAACACAACCCGGGGCTGGGGGACATTTGGGGACAACCTTTGCCAGGAATGACCAGGGCAGACATGGATGCTCCACGTGGATGCTCCATGTCGATGCCCATGCAGAGCCAGGGTGCCCCAGGAGCTGCCGGTGCCACCGTGGGATTTGGGGACGGTGACACCCACGGCCAGTGGCCAAAGGAGCCGGGAGGACCCATCCTTTGAGCGTGGGGGGGCTTCAGGCTGACCCCAGCCCCCCCTCCTTGCTTTTACTCACAGGTGGAAGACAAGGGGCTGCAAACAGTGCAAGGCTTTTAATCGTCACAGGCATCGTCACCTCTCGCAGGCACTGGGGGAGGGCCTGGACCCCCCCCAGGCCAGGACGTAGCGGGTTTGGGGGGCAGAGAGCTGGGGGGGCCGGTGTGGGTGCTCCACACTCCCCGCAGCGCTGCCAGCGTGGGCTCTGCGTGCGGGCGGCTTCGCCTTGATGCCGTTTTTAGTGCGGAACACGGCACCAGCGCTCACAGGTAGAAAAGAAACCGCAGCCGCCCCCGCATCCCCCCCCACCCCAAAATGGATAAAAGTCTCTGCTTAAGGCAAATCTTGCTCTGCCTCTGCCTGGAGCTGCAGGGATGGGGGAGGGCGAGCTCAGCTGAGCCCCGAAGGGCAGCTTGGGCAGCCCAAAGTACCAGGGAATAGCCCTGGAGGGGTCCCTGGCATGGCCCCCCCCGGGTGGGGGGCACAAGCTGCACCTCTGCCCCACATGCAGAGGGGCAGAGCCCGGCCCAGGGCTTCATCTGGACAGACAAGGGGACGGATCCGTGTCCTGATCCTTCTCCTCTGGCCCCCCTTCTCATCAAACTGGGGCACAAGTACAGGAGTGGGGGGCACAGATGAGCCCCCAACCCCTGAATGAGGGAAATGGGGGGAGATGGGACCCACAGGAGGGTGGGGGGGTTTTGGCACACGACAGTCAGTGGTTTTCTCGGCTAAGGGGAACCGAGGTGGGAGAAGGGGCTCAGCATCCCCTGGCCTCGTCCCAGCGCTGTTAGTACGGGGCGTCCTCCCTGGGGGGGGGTCACGGCGAGGCCCTGGGGGCTGCAGGGTTGTCCCCTGGCCCCAGAGGACAGAGGGCAGAGGAACGAATGTCCGGCGAGGGCAGGTCCCGGTGCTCACGGCTTGCCGGAGAGCTCGCTGACCCGCTGCCGGAGGTGGAAGGCGAACTCAAACATGGTGGCAGCCAAGCTCTGGTGGATCAGGTACCTGGGCAGGCGACCCTGGGGGGGGAAGAGCAGCTGAACACAGAGCCGTGAGCCCAGGCTGGGGGGACTGGAGGCTCAAGGCTGACCCAGCGGCATCAGCCTGGGCTGGGGGGACACACCAGCACCGCAGCGGGGAGCTGCCGCCTTCCCAGAGCTCGCTCCGGGGGAGGAATTGAAACATGGTTTGATTTCTCTAAAAAAGCCCTGCACGACTCAACCCCCCCGCCCCGCCTCGGCCTCTGCTCTGCAAGATGCATGAAAACCCCACGGTCTTTGTCTCTGCGCCGGGGCGGGGGAGCTGAGGCAGGGCCGGGGGCTCACACAGTGGGGAGGGGGTTCCGAGTGCCGGCAGCGACGGCCGGTCAACTATCCTGGGGGGTCAGGTAGGCACAGGAGGATCCCCCACCTTGGTTTGGGGTGTTTCAGTGGGGCAGGAGGCAGAGATTTTTTTTCCCCTGGGGCAGGTTTTGTCGCAGGAGCTTGTGGGACTGTTGGTCCAGGGGCCATTTTGGATGCCTCCCTGAAATGGGCTCCGGGAGAAGCTCCGTCACGGACACAAACACACACGTGTGTGATTCTCACCCTTGGCCGCAGGAAGGGATGAGCCACGGGCTATAAATACCCATCCAGGGCCAAAGGAAACGGCGAGGGAGCGCAGGAGAGGGGTCTGGGCACGAGCAGAGCCCTTCAGGAAGATGGTGGAAGCAGTTGACAAGCACGTTATTAATAGCTCGGCCGCTCCGGCATTTCTCCCGGCAGCGGAGGCAGGCAGTGGGCGAGCGCTCTCCGGCCCAGGAACGTTTTTTCCCTTCTGAGCCCCGTCTTGCACAGCCAAAGGGGTTCGTTATCCCTCCCAACCCGCTCGTTACGGCGGGGCGGAAGAGGACGGGAGCCAGATCCGCGAAGGAAAACACATCTCCAGTGCCAAGGGGCAGGAGGCCATGCTCTGCTCTGCCCCGGCTCTCGCTGCCCGGGCAAGAGCTTCTGCAAATCCCTTCCAACGCGTTTCACAAGGCAGGCAGGAGCTGATCTCCTTCGTGGGGAGGGAAGGAGGGACGTGGGAGGGGAGGGGGCCGCGCAGCTTTGCAGCAGAGCGCGGATGAATGGAGCCTTTGTGCTCGCTGCTGCAGCGCGTTACCACGTCAGCCTTCCGCGGAGGCAGAAAAGGGGCCAGCTCCGCTCCCCCCCATCCGCCCCAGCCCGGCTCCCTTCGTGCGCTGCCTTTTGTCTGGGCCACCAGCAAGGACTCGACACGCAGCTCCGCAAATAGCTCCGGATCTGGGTCACCTCATACGGCCAAGGAGCCTGTCCCCGAGTGCGGACACAACCCCGGGCTGGCTGGGTCTGTAGGGGGGTGTCTGGGAGCAGGACACGCAGGGGTGAGCGTGTCCCCCTTTCTGCGGGTTCCTGGGAGCAGCAAGCAGCCACACAACACGTGGCCAACTATTTTTGGTCCTCAAAGAGGACCAAAATCTCCTGTCCCCCAGTCCTGCACACCCTAGAGATGAGAAAGCCCTAAGCAAGACCTCTGCCAGGTACGGAAGAGCTTCCCCACCTCCCACTGGGGCAAACGGGCGATTTTCAAGCAGGGTTTAACCTCCTCCTGTAAAACTCGAGTCCCTTTAGGGCAGCCTTTGATAACGAGCCGCTTTTGCAGCGGCCAGCACGGAGCAGGTCTGTGTGCTGGGAGCCCAGCGCAGGTCCTCAGCACGCAGCCTGCACCCGCTGCTGAGCTCTGCTGGGGACCGGACACGGCCGCAGCGCTCCCGCATGGCTGAAGAATTGGTTTTACCTTCAGATCCGTGTTGAGAATCCAGATGAACGTGCAGACCCTGGGGTTGCTGGGACATTTCAGCACGATGAACCCTCCGGGCCCGTTCTCACCCCTGCGGGGAACCAAGAACACACGGTCAGAGGCCGGGGCCGGCCAAAGAGCCGTTCTCCGGCGCTCCGGGGTGCTCCACACGGATCCTGCGCCAGCTCCTGCAGCAGCAGCCACCCACCCCCTCCGCCTGGCAGCGCGGACGAGAGCCCGGCGGGGTGGGAGCAGATGCGGAGTGCCCGGGAAGGTGTCTGCTTTGGCTGCAGGCACACGAGCGAGCGCGGCGAGGCAGGTTTCCCACAGGTGCCTTGGCAGCGGTGGTGCCAGGGCTGCCGGCTGAGAAGCAGCCTCTGCCTCCGGCCCGTGCCAGCCCAGCCGACACCGTGGGCAGGTTTCTGAGGCACAGCCCCGTGGAAACGGGTGCAAACGAGATGTCCCGGGGAAGCGGAGTGGCCAGGGAAGCCCAGGACAGGCTCAGCGTGCGGAGCCTCGTCACCACAGCCCCCGGATCCTTCCTCGCACCATCTGATCCGTCTCAGAGACAAGAGCTGCGCTCACACGCGCAGCCCAAATACAGATTTCCCTTCCCTGTTCAGGAACACACTATTTTTTTTGTGGCATACGTTTGGGAAAAGATTTTTCTAGGCCCCGAAGTCCCCGGCTCTTAAACAGACCGAGGCAGCTATCACGGCTCCGAGTTAAAATGTCAATTACTTTAACCAGATTATTAGGAAAAACAAAGTCAGTGCGTGGAGCAGCACAGCTGGGCCCCGGGCACCGCAGCCGACAGTAACAAGGAGTCCTTGTTTGACGAGACCAACCCCGCCGAGATCCGTCACCAGCCGGGCGAAGCTGTCCCTTCGGAAAGGGAGAGGCCAAAGACCTGCCGACGCTTTGGGAGCCAGTCCATCCTGACGCAGCTTGTTTCACCCACGGGACCATCTCTCAATGTCCTCAGCCTTTAAAGTCAGTAAGTGACCGGCTTACGAGAAGCAAAAGGCATCCGAGAGGCTCCGAGCGAGCCCCCGTCAGCTGTTTACTGCCCTCAGAAATGGCAGCTGGCCCTGTTTGGGAATTAACTGTTACATAAACAGGATGCGGACGGGGTCGGGGTTTGCTGTTACCGCTCGGCACCTCCACTCCCCTGAGCTGAGAGCCGGGCAACGCCCGAGCGACGCTCAACAGCACGGAGAGTTTCTTTAACAGAGGAAGAAGAACAAGGGAAGCAAGGTTTAGTTCCACAAATAGATCAGCTTCCTGCAATCGCTGCCAGGAAGACAGCAGGGTTTCAGTGAAGTGGCTCCTTGCCCTGAGCTTAAGCAAAGTGTGTGTGTCAGATACCAGCTTAAAAAAAAACAAAACAAAACAAAGAACTTGTCTCTTACCTGACATACTTGGAGAGTGGAGGCTTCAGGCTGTGCGTGGTCGACATCCCTGAGGAGATGTACCTGTCTCTTCTTCTCTCGATCCGGCGCACGTTCACGAAATCCCTAAGCAAAGAAAGGGCCCCAAATGCTTTAGAACGTGCTTGGGACTTTGGAGGAGCAGCTCCCGTGCTCTGGGCTGCTGGGAAAGGCTGTGGCGGAGCTGTGTCAACACCCGGGACAGGTTGTGAGCTCCGAGACTCCTGCCAGAAGCACCTAGAGGAGATTTTAGGGGCTCCTTGCCCTGGGGAGTGCTACCCCCTGAGCCAGCCCTGCCACGTTGACGCCGGGAGCTCCCCGATCGGCAGAGCCGGGGCAAAGCCAGGGCTCCCACCGCCGTCAGGTGCTTCCCTCTGTATTTCAGGAGGGTGTTCAGGGGCTCAGTACAAAACAGACAGTGGAATAAACCGACCTTGGGGAAACGACACCGCCAGCGGCCCCAGCTGCCACGTCGTACGAGATGATCGTGTTGTCTTCAACCCGCTGCAAGATCTAGGAGGGGGGGGGGGGGAAAAAAAGAAGAGATTTCCTCAGACTGTGCCTGCAGGTGCCAAGAGCTGGGCGATATGGACCCTCCCCTAAAACAGAATCACGATTCAAAGCAACCAGAGTGTTGGGTCTGAGGCCAAGGGGGACGAGCTCTTTGTGCACAGGTTTGTCCCCTGCTCTGGGACCGCTCCCTCTGCCTGGCAGAGGGGACACAGGCGCTGCCTCCGGATCCCCCCCACACCAAAACACCCAAATCCTACCAAGCAAAAGCCGGCTCGGCTCTGCCGCTGGCCCGTCTCCCTGCCCACCTCATGGGCTTTTGGATGGGCACACACATGCAGCTGGCTACCGCGGAGCGCTCGGATCGTACGGATGAGCGGCAGAGATTTAACGCCTCAGTGACTCGGATCCAGCTAAGCTCCAGGAGGGCCTGGGCACCGCCGGCAGCCGGTGTTGGACTGGGAAGCTCCAACTCTCCGCTCCAAGGAGCTCCTGTGATTAAGCCATCTTTGTCCGGCACGCTCACCTGGCAAGCTGCCACTGTTCTGTTCCACAGGATCATCTTCTCAGGCTGGAGAATAACCTCCTGGTAAACTGTTTCAGCAGAGCACTGCAGGAAAGCCTGAGGACAGAGCCAGAGCAGTCAGCCAGCCCCCTGCTCCACTGGGAGAAGATGATTTTTAAGGAGCATGGGGCAGATCACAAAGAACAACAGGGATAACACAGGAAGGGGAGCAGCAAGGTTGGCCTGGCTCAAGCACTCGCAAAGCCAAGGCTGTCCCCTCTCTGCTCTCCTCCCCAGGAGCCTGGAGGCCACACGTGGAGTCAGGGAGGACAGACCAGACCTCAGGTGTCTGCTGCCCGCCCAGGTCCGTGCTGGTGTAAAGAGAGGGCAAGTGTCTGTCTGTCTGTAACACGGCAAGA
Organism: Eurystomus gularis; assembly: GCA_013400335.1. Taxonomy (NCBI): domain Eukaryota; kingdom Metazoa; phylum Chordata; class Aves; order Coraciiformes; family Coraciidae; genus Eurystomus; species Eurystomus gularis. Next base: position 31,835 of record VZZY01024558.1, on the reverse strand, counting down.
CAGGCAGACCTCGGGGCTGGCTCCTCTCCCACCCTCACCCCACTTTATCAGCAGTTCTGCTGCGTGCGCCATCGCTTCGGGAAGTTGCTGAGAAGCTATTCTGAGCTCCGGCACAGACAATATTCGTTTCTCCACGTCCCCGTGGGACAGGGGATCTTTGGAGGCAAACGGTTAATGCAGTAAAGTGGGACCATCCAGCTTTTTCCTTGTGAATACGGAGCTGCTCCATCGGCAGCTCCTGCCAGCGAGGCAACATATGCACTGGAACAAAGAAAAGCCACCGCAGCACCGACGCTTCATTAAAGCGTGGTTTACAGCCAAGCCACTCCAGCGAGAGGGCACAGAGCAAGGCGCTTCCGAGCGGCTCTTCTCGATGCCAGGCAGCAGCAGACGCACACTCAGCCCTGGTCTTGCTGGCAATTAGTTCCAATTAGCCTCCTTGGTCAGATTAGTCCTAGATGCTGGGGTTGGAAGCGAGTCTTGCAGTCACCTGCTCCCACTTCTACCAGCAGAGACTGGGGCCCAGCATATTTGCTGGGGAGTTTGTCTGCCAGCCAAGGGGTTTTCCTGGAGAGATTCCCTAGAGCGTGCGGTGCAGTTCATCTGTCTCGAGCAAAGAGAGTGTGTTCTGAGCCCGACCTGTCCTGCCAGGGCCGGGAGGGAGCCTGAAAGCTGAGCCCTGGCTCCCAGCAGAGCAGCGGCTCCTCACCCATACCACACAGACCACAGAAGTGATCCAGGGAGCATCTTACCTTTAAAATAAAGGTCTTGCCATGGAAAGGTATTTCAAAAGTGTAAACAACGTCACCAAAGTCCTGTGAAGGAAATTTAAAAAGTTGTGTTTAGGTTAGCAAAACGAATTGCTTCTGCCTGGGGTGAAGTCTGCAAACACCACGGCTGTGGGAGCTGTCGGGCCTCGCGTGTCACTCCCAAGGACCATCCCAGCCCTCAAACGTCCCCCGTCCCCTCACACCGGGCAGCGACCCCAGCGCGGAGCACGTTTCAGATGCACACGCCTGGATTTCCATAAACAAAACAATACCCAGAGCGGCAGCAGTGATGAGACAGAAAAAGAATCCGCCCCATGCCAGCCTGGAACTCACGTCAAGGTCAAATTCTCTTTGCTACCAACACCGGGGTAGGAGAAAGGGGCTGGTTTGCCAACACTGCTGTTGTTACCTACATCTGAGAAGAGACTCCCCAGAGGGGTTAGGGATGGACAGATGATAACCTTTCATCATTAGCCCTGTGTTAAACTCTGATTAGTCTATTTAAATCCATCCCCCTTTGGATAAAGAAAACAATCTGCCCAGCTAGTTTGGCATCAAACAATGGATCACTTGACAGGGGAATTTGAAACACCAGATGAGACTGCAGTTTGCAGGACTCTCACCCCAGTCGCGCTGCGAGCCCACAAGCAGAAGGCAAGGCTGGGTTCGGGGAGCAGAGACGCTGCCCCATCCCCTCAGCCCTTTGGAAAGGAGCTCGAGGTACCCCAGAAAACTCTATTGTAGCTCAGGGAACGAACCAGGGCGGTGAGGAAAGAGGCAGGGCTGGGATCGCTTTGCTTTGTGCCCCTCCGCGCTGCCCAAAACAAGAGCTGTGACTTGCAAACCCCTCGGCAAAGCCACAGCAGAAAGATGTCAGGCAGAGACATCCCTGATTTACTCTCCAGCACCCACAAGGTCCCTGTCCTGGGGAAGAGGGGACACGAACAGCTTGTGCCCCACACTCTCCCACTCCCATGGGCCAAAGCTGGCCAGAAAGGCTTGGTCTGGCGTCCCCAGGATGCTCAAGGGCACCTTGTTGTGGAGCAGGGGCTGAAGCTCCAGCACTGCCATGGGGCCAGCATCTCCCTACTCCTCCCCACGCCAGCAGCCACTGCTCCGCGTCCCAACGCCTGCCGAAGGTGAGCTGCCCGCCCCGGCCCGCCTGCCGGCTACAGGGAGGAGTGCTGGGCTCCCTCCTGTCAAACAGGAAGGCAATTAAACGTCTAATTAAATAAGAGGGGATTTTACATTTAACTGAACTGGAATAGATTCCTAATTCAATCAGGTAATTGTAACGCTTGTTAATTTTTCATGTCGCAAGGAGGTTTCAAAAGCCTCATTTGTCCTCCCATTTTTGCTAAGCCATCCGTGGTTTCTGCCGGCAGCCGGGGCGGGGGGACACTTGCATTGTTTTTCTCGAACTTCCAGTTCTCCTCCTGGGCGAGGATTTGGTCCACGACCTCCATCGCGTCTTTGCCTTGTCGGACATACTCTTTCTCCTAGGAGAGAAGGGAGAAGTTCATGAGCTGGGTTTGCAGAAGGCCTGAAGCGTGTGTGCAAGCCTCACCACCACCCTCCCAGGGCTGGCAGGGGAGAGGGGACATCTCCCATCACCACACTGCAGAAATCTCTTAATTTGGGTTACAGAGGCCTCATTTTGGAGCTCAAGTCACACTCCCTGCCCTGGCTTGTGTCCACACACCAGCTGCATCTACCAGCGAATCTCCCCACCTTCATGCAAGGGTTTCCAGCAGGGAAAGGGCTCTGGGATGAGCAGAGCTTCCTTCCACGGAGGTGCCAGAGCCAGGGCTGAACGGCAGCAGAATCCCTTGGAAAAGAGCACAGCGAGCCCAGCCAGGCTTCGGGGAGGCGAAGCACCGCCCGCGAGCCACAGCTCAGTGGGGATGGTGCAGGCAATGCCCTTCTCAGTACGTGACCACGTAACCAGGGACCAGAGAGGGAAAGGGAGAAGGGGACGGGCAGGAGACAGAGCCAGAATCACAGCCCTGCGGGATGCTGCAGGGAAGCAGCCCTGGGGAGGTGGGCTCATGTCGGGTGTCACCCAGAGACCCCTTCCTGCAGTGGCCATGATGCCACCAGTCCTGGGAAAAATTAGGAGGAACCTGGTGCCCACGGCCAAGCTGAGCTCCTCAGCCAGATGTCACCCAAAACGAGGGACTGCAGCCTCTGGTGCTCTGCAGACGCAGCACCCTGGTGGGGTGGGCAGGATTGTCCCACAGCCCTGGATCGGCCTGAAGCCAAGGGGCAGGGAGATCCGGCGGGAAAGGGGCAGGGAGCTGACCTCAGGCCATGCTGCCTCTGTTTACCTGAGCTGTCAACGCCTTCCTCCCTGCACCTTCCTCGTCCGACTCGTTGTCCGACCCTAGGGGAGAAGCACACAATTAACACCCAGCTGGTGAAGAGCCCACTCGTACATTCCCCCTTGATGCCCACGCCATACCCAATGGGAATGATCCCGACACAGCCCAGGCCCTGCCTCCCCGAACACCCCCGTGCTACAGCCGGTTCTCCAAAGCGTCAGCTACACCAAGACACCTCCTCGGTGTCAGCTACACCGAGACAACCTCTCCAGCTGACGTGTCCTCAATCCCAAGCAGGGGAGGTCTCCGGAGCCGGCACGAGGCGGTGTCACAGGGCACTGATGTGCTGCCAGCTCTTATCCTCACCTGCTTGCGGCAACTCGCCCCCGTGCCCTCATCCCCAGGGCAGCATTTCTCAAGCACTTTAGCTGCAGTTAAGAGCAGTTAATCCCAAACCCACAACAGGCTCTGGTTTCCCCGCAGAGTCGAGGCCAGGCGCGCGGGGCTGAGCGTGACTCCGCTCCACAGATGGCACAGGGACAGCGTGGCCGAGCAGAGGGGAGCCCGTTTTGCAGCGTCGGTTCTTGGAGGCCCTGCCACCCACCACAGCCAAGATAACGTGACAGAGCCTGGGAGGATTATTGGCACTGGGGAGGCCACACCTCAAATCCTGGGGTCAGTTTTGGGCCCCTCACTCCAAGAAGGACCTTGAGGGGCTGGAGTGTGGCCAGAGAAGAGCAACAGAGCTGGGGAAGGGTCTAGAGAACAAGTGTGGTGAGGAGCAGCTGAGGGACCTGGGGGTGTTGAGCCTGGAGAAAAGGAGGCTCAGGAGAGACCTTCTTGTGAACCACCGGCGAGGTGACAGCAGAAGAGGAGGAGAGCACATCTTACCTGCGAAGGACTCTGGCGGGGAGTAGAACTGCCCCTCGGAAAGGGCTCGGGGGTAGAGCAGGGGACCACGAGAGGCTGCAGCCTGGGCTGCCAGGTACCCTGTGAACCAAAGCACGGGGTGTTACACACAGGGCGTCCACCACTTCAACACCAAGAGGTCCTGGGGCCCCCACCACCTCCATCCCTACCCAACCACCCTCCCAGCCACTTTCTCCCAGACATAGCTGGTCTTTCGCACTGACCCCAGCCAGCCCACAAGCTTTTCAGCTCCTATTGCCTCATCTTTTGTTTGAGACATTTTATCTGCACGGAGATCAATGGGCTCTTTTGCCTGTCAAATCCAAAGGCGATTAAGCATCTAATTAAATAAGAGCTTCCCCTGGAAGCAATTTGGAACCTGAGCCTAATCCAATAGAGGCATTAAACACTTGATCATTTTTCATTTTAAAGCTTCCTTGCAAGACCCAAACATCCTCTGGTGTTTTCCAGTCAGTCAGTGCACTTCTGATGGAGCCTCGCTTGACAAATCCTCCCTCGTTTACGTGCCATTTCCCAGTCCTCTGGTCAGTCAAGCCCAGGAGAGCAACAAACTCCTCTGGCTGCTCTAGGAAGCAGCAGCGGCGCCAGGCCGGGCTGGGCACCCGCTCCCTAGAAGGACCCCTGGAAGTTCCAGGTGCTTGGGCACCGCAGGGTAATTTGTAAAGCATTAGGTCAGACTCGATCTCCATTTAGTCTGACCTCAGCGACCAGGGGCTGTAAAATTTCACACACCATAACTCACGCCACGCCCCTGCAACGTGTGTGCGACTGAAGCAACCCCCCTCTGAAAGGTCTCCAGCCCAGATCCGAGGACAGATATCCAGAGAGTCCAACCAGCTGCCTGGCACCGGGCCCACCGTTTCCAAACATTTTCTCCGGTACGGAGGTGAGCTCCGTTTCCAGCACGTCTGGCTTCAGGATCCAGACACTGGGGAATTTGGCACATCTTTTTCTCCACTCAATTAAAAGATGCTTTTTATAATCTGGTATTTTCTTCCCCTGAAGGGACTTGTACCATAACAGAACGGAGTCAGGCACTTGCCGACACAGCCAGCCTGGAGATCACTTCTCCATAAATGTCATATCTGTCAAGGTGCTGCCAGAGCAGCAGAAACCCCAGGCCTGGGAGTCTCATCTGCCAACTCCTACCAGAGAGGAGCAAAATACTCACATCGTTCCTCTTCTGCCTCCTGAGTTAGGACTTTAAAATCCAGGAACCAAGTCTCTAGCCAAGCAATGACAAACGAGACGATGGGAAGTAAATAGCCGAAAGCCCCTTTGGCCAGAAGCTGCGCAGAAGAAAGCAGAAGCCACAGGGAGTTTACACAAATGGGAAAAGAGCAGCATCAAGTAATCACAAAGCAATCCCCTGAGAGCCCAAGGAAACCAACCTCGGAGAGGATGACCTTCACAATCAGGAAGGCGCTGGATACCAACGTAGTGACCTGAAAAATAAATTGACGTATCTCAGAACCCTGCAAACTCCAGGCGGAGAGAGAAAACCAAAAACAGGAAAGCAAAAACAGCCTTCTTACCGCGATGACCCACCAGTGGCGCAGCCTCACGATCGCATAGGCCAGCAGCAACACAAAAAACCGAAAGAAAGCCAAGACCTTTAAAAACAAAAAAGCCATCGCCACTAGTCACTGCCCTTGTCCCTCTGCCAGGCGCTGGGAGCGCAGAGACACAGGCCGGCTCCCCAGGACTTCACCACCTAGACAGGACGGGCTGTGACCTGCCCCATCTCATGGCGCCAGGCGAGGGGCGAGGCTGCGGGGAGACCCCAGCCCCCTGGCACACGGACCCTCCCTGCCCAGCCACCCCTCTCCCAGCCCTCTGTGATACTCACAAATATATCAAAGAAAGAGGTCTTGAATTCGTAGTTGATGATTTCGTTCTCCAGGTTCTTCTGAATGCCATCGTTGGTCTGAAGGGGAGACAGGGAACCAGAACGCTATTGAGTGCGCTGAGAAGAGACTAATGGTAGGAAGAGCCCGGCGAAGCGGGGACCGGAGGTTACCGCCGGGTCAGGCTGTGCATCAGGCATACAAATGCCTGCCGCGCTCGTCTGCCGGCGCAGGACCACGGCAGGACACAACGGCCCGTTTCACCCTCGGTTTCACGCCGAGGAGCACGAGGCAGGTGGCCAGATACATTAAACACTTCTACGTGGGGGCTTCTGAACACCGAGAAGCTGCTCCTGTGGCTCAGCACATCCAGCGCCACTGGATCACGACCTAAAGCCCTTCCTCAGACAACACCTCCCACTCGTGCCCATCGCTTCCACGCGTGGCTGCGGGTGAGACTTCAGCTGTACGGGAGGAAAAAAAATGAACAACCGCAGGAAACTGCTTCTCTAGCACCTTCAGTAACGCGTTGAACAAAGCGTCTCCCACAGCTGGGCAACCAACACGTCTCCCCTGTGAGGGCTCTCAGGGGCCTCACAGCAACCCGGTGGAATTTAGGCTGCGATCATCCTTGTGAAAGCACCGAGAGGTCCCCTCTCCTTTCTTCCAGGCCAGCTGGCTTCCCACGGCTCACAGCAGTGCCGAGCTGCCCTCCAGGAAATCCAACCGAGGAAGTCAACCAGCAGGTTCAAACGAACCAGCAAAGGGGAAGAGGGAGGAGAGGAGGATGAGGGACAAGCACAGACACAGGGAGACTGCAAGGAAAAGGCAAAACCACTTCCCGGGATATTGTATGGGAGCATGGAAAAGCTCAAAGAGCAGCTCTCTTGCCTCATCCCCAGACAATCTAGGGCCTGACAGCCCGGGTACTTTTGACACCATAAATCCTGTTCTCGGGGGCCTGGAATGGCTGTTTATGAGGAAGCGGATGGCTCAGGTAACTGGAACAAATGCTTCACCTTTAGGCTATTGGTTTGAACGCAGCCCAGCTGGCCTGGAAGCTGGTACAGGCTGACAGCTGTTTGATGATCTGTGAGAAACAAGTTGGTGGATCTCAGGCCAGTTCTTGGCAGCCTGCTGTCCTGGCACCCTCTCGTCAGACAGTCCAAGGACAGAAGAGGCAGCCATCGGGAAACGGTCCCTCTAGGTCAGGGCTGGTGCTGAATATTCAGGGAGAGGGGGGCAAAGCAGCTCTGCACTATCGCTTCATCTGATCCGCGGCTACAGGACTCGTGCCAGCTTCGCTGAGCTGCCACTGAAAGCCTCTTCCCCACAGCACGGCTGGGGGATGCCGCAGGAGCAGCGAGGCACAGGGAAGGCTTCGGACTGAGGTTTCTGGGAGATGTTTTTGGGTTAAATACAGGCCACTGCCATGAGCAAGGAAGAAGAACAGTCTGAGGCCACGTCCCTGTCTCCAAGAGCAGCAAGCTCGCAGAATTACAGTTTGCAGGCAACAGACATTTAACGAGGGCCAATTTGCTCAGCTTATCTTGCAGCGAAGGAAACCGTTTGATAAAAAAAGCATTAGTCATGATATAAAATCGTTGCTCTTCATAAGCTATCCTAATAGCTTTAAAATACGCAGCATCTCGGCTCAGGGCCCAAATATCAGCAGTCAGTCACTCGTTACTGGCTACCTGCAAGACAGTCACCCTGGTGACCGCGCTGGAGATGACCTCCCTGGGGCTGAATCGTAGACAGCTCCTCTCAGCCCAGGGAACAGGGACAAGAGCCGGAGGCTGGGGTGCAAGCCGCACGTGCAGGACACCATCGGCATGGCTGGAATTCTGGCCAAGAGACACTTTTTCCTAGGTGGGGAGAGGGGGACAGGGGTCTCTTGTGGCTCTTGACACCACGCGGCCGCAGCGGGCAGGGCGAGGGAGCTGCTGGCTGGGACAATCTGTTAAGTGCAGACACCAGGAGATAAACCGGGCAGAGATAAGAGCCGCTAAGCGAGCGCAGGATCCAGTGCTGATAAATACAAGCCAGACACCGCAGGGCTGCTGGGGTCTATCGCTCCATCTCACCTCACGCAGGTTGTTCCACAGGAGGACATGTAGTACCCGAAACCTGTCGCCGCCGCGGCTGAAACCAGTCAGGACCAGTTCAGGAAAAAAATCAAAACAAAAATACAGCCCAGGAAGTAACTCTGACCCGATGGGACCGAGGTAAATAAACTGGAGTTCCCTGCTCGGTGCAGCAGTTGACGCACTGAGCAAACATGGCAGAGGCGTGACAGCCGCTGCGGAGAGGACGAGGTGATCTCCAGAGGTCCCTTCCAACCCCTGCCATCCTGTGATTCTGTGACCTGACCCCTCGTGTTCCCGCCGTGCGGCAGAGCAGCATCTCCAGCCTTCGGAAGCGGAGATTAGTAGCAGTACGTTGGGACCAAAGCTCAAAGCTCCTTTTGGCTCTGCCCGACAGCTGGGTGGGTGAGAAGAGGGTCTGCACATCTCACCCTGCTCCTCCCACGCTCCAAGAACAAGGCTCTGCAGCAGAGCTGGCAGCTGCGTGGCAAACACAAGGAGGAGCTTCGCTTAAAGCAAGGGGAGCAGGAGAGAAATCTGGCCAACCGCTCAACCTGGCCATTTCACGGGCCCTAGATCTTGTTAGGTGACAACACAGAGCCCTGCGCGCGCCGGCGTTAACGACCCTGGACGCTCACCACGGAGCAGGAAACGAGCTGGACTTTACACGAGCTGGCAGCAGTTTCTCAGCCAGTGCAGTGCTGGGAAGAACAAACAAAGACTTGGCCCAAGGCTTCCGAAACACGGCAATTAACGCGGAGGGAATGGAATTAAAAAAGAAAAACTTAAAAGGGCAACGACTCCACGGATTTGCTTCCCCCAACTTACATTCAACTCGATTATCCACAACAAAGAGATGAAGAGCAGGTCGAAGGTGACGAAGAGGCAGAAGGTCCTCCTCACGTCCGAGATGGCTTTCCTCTTCTCCAGAGAGAAGTAGTAATAGGGGGAGAAGCCCTGGCTCTGGGAGAACGAGGTGCTGATGGATGCGATGGCTGGGAGGCTTCGTTCCAGGTCTGTCGGCTTGCTCATCCTTGGCCCAAGAGACTTGGGGCCTACGTCAGGCAGGGCAACATCTGCCAAGTCAGCGCGTCACCTGTGGGGAGACACAAAGGGGACAAGGAGCTACTGGAGAGTCCAGTGGAGGCTGCGGAGATGCTGAGGGGTCTGGAGCATCTCTGTGCCCAGGACAGGCTGAGAGCCCTGGGGCTGCTGAGCTGCAGAAGAGAAGCCTCAGAGGGGATCTGATCAATGCTGAGCAAGAGCTCAAGGGCCCATGGGGGGCAAGAGGATGGGGCCAGACTCTTGTCAGTGGTGCCCAGTGACAGGACAAGGGGCAACGGGCACCAACTGGAACCCAGGAGGTTCCGTGGGAGCAGGAGGAGAAAGTTCTTTGCTGTGAGGGTGTCGGAGCCTGGCCCAGGCTGCCCAGAGAGGTTGTGGAGTCTCCTTCTCTGGAGAGATTCCAAAGGTGCCTGGACACGATCCTGGGCCCCCTGCTCTGGGTGAGCTGCTGGAGCAGGGGGTTGGATGAGATGATCTCCAGAGGTTCCTCCCAACCCCTGCCATGCTGGGACTTTGTGAGCCTCAGGTCTCTGGATATCCCTTCTCCTCACTCCCTCTAAAGGCAAACATTCCTATTACCAAATCAGCTCCTGTCCACTTGATAGAGTTTCTGAGGAAAAAGGCCAATGTTGGCTTTTGGGTTGCCAAAGAGCCTGGAGAAGAGAAGGCTCTGGGGAAACCTTCTTGTGGCCTTTCAGGACTTAAAGGTCCTGTCAGAAAGATGGGGACAGACTTTTGAGCAAGAGCCTGTTGGGACAGGACAAGGCTTTAAACTAAAAGAGGGAGATTTAGACTAGAGAGAAGGAAGAAATTGTTGACACTGAGGGCGGTGAGAGCCTGTCCCAGGTTGCCCAGAGAGGTGGTCGCTGCCCCACCCCTGGCACCATTGCAGGTGAGGTTGGCCGGGGCTCTGAGCAACCTGCTCTAGTTGCAGATGTCCCTGCTTCCTGCAGGGCGGGTGGATGAGATGAGCTACGAAGGTCCCTTCCCACCCCAACCAGCCTGTGATTCTATGATTCTCTCTGAAGCTAAGACACCCAGGGCTCACCCCAGGGCTGCCCCATCTCACCATGGCACCCCATGTTCACCATCACACACAGGGACCTTCCAACCCCCCTTGCCCACCACAGGGAAGGAGGAATCAGCTGCGGAAGGTTCAGAGGTGCAGGGGGGCTGCAGAGCCACCAGCAAGTGTCACTGGGACCCAGAGGCAGCCCCTCAGAATGCGCTCGCAGCACGGCGAGCTGAAGGAGCAGCAGATGACAAACCCTCTGGAGACAACAGGGCAGCAGGAAAAGGGGCCTCAGGGTGTTTCCATGGATCAGGATCCAAAAGGGATCCCCAGGATCCCCGAGCCACCCCAAGCTACAGCAGCATCCTCTGCAGGGAGGAACGCAAAGCTCCCAGGGCTCTGTGTTTGGCACAAGGCAAACCACAAAGGCTTGGGAGCCGGTGATCCCATGGGATCCCATCCCGCGTGGCCGAGAGAGGAGCCTGCTGGCTTTGGCAGCAGGGGAAGCGTGGCTCTCACCGTCCCGGCCACGGCGGCTGGCAGTGCCGGGCACACGGCCCCGGCACGAGGGAGGTGCTGAGGTCTGAAGGCTGTTTCCACGCAGTTCGTGCCAACCATTGTATTAAAATGTTTCCTCTCCGTCAGCAAGGCACAAGGAGGCCACTATGTTAATGGAGCGTGGAACTGAGCACACGCTGGAGACAAACAAGGGAAGAAGATGCCAAAACAGGTCGGGGCAGGGATCTGTCAGTCCCCAGCTCTGTCACCTCCGAGTCACCCACACAAAGGCGCAGCTACAAACTCCTCCTCTGTAAAACACTCCTGCTCAAGGACATTTTACCTCAAAAAAACCCCCCCGGATCCTTTGCTGCGTTAGTTACTGCCCCTGCAGTTCTGCACCCTCCAGGATCTGAGTGAGGTTTGTTTGCCTACAGCAGATCACGCTCACAACAACCAGGAGGCTGCAGCCGCACAATGTCCAAGGAAAAGAGCCCTGAGAGGGGCAATCCTCGGGGCAGGCGAAGCCAGGGGTGCTGCTGAGCCCCGCCGGACACAGAGCAACTGCAAGAGCTGAGCACAGCCTGATTTGGGGCAATTTTGGGTCCTCGCACCAACAGCTTCTGCGTCCCAGCCCCTGGGGAGTGTCGGGGCTGGAAAGGGAACAAAGCTGGACTCTTGTCAAGTCCCCGTTACTCTGTCTCAGAGGCACTTTGGAAGGAGCTGGAAGCCCTGTCACTTCGGATCAGCCACAACGACCACGGCCCTTCACTGCTCCGAGCAAGGGGCCTATCTCAAACGGAGAAAAGTTAAAGACATCTGTGAGCGCTGAATAAAACATCACCTCAAGCACAGGCTTCCTCCTGCTCTATGGCAGAGTGTCACCGCCTCCCTCCCTCCAACAGCACTTTGCACTTAGGCAGCCCCCCACAACTTTCACAGCGCTTTAAAATCACCCTGTGAGGCTCGCCAGCTCTGCTCCCCCGACGCTGAGGCAGCGCTGGGGCTGTGGCACGGTGCCGGGGACACGGCAGAGCACGGGGACGTGGCAGAGCAGAGCACGGGGACACGGCAGCCGGTGCCAGCACTCGTGCAGCTCAGCCAGCCAAAATCCACCCGTCACTAACCCCCAGCCTTCCCCGTGAGGTCTAACACAACAGCGTTAACCCACCGGTGAGGTTTAAGCACAGCCCATCTCAAACCCGCCGGCAATAACCAACTTCTGGGGAAAAACCAGCGACGAGAGCTTTAATTTCAGAGCACCGTGGGACTGAGCAGGGCTCGGCAGAAATATTTTAAGGCCACTCAACTGGGGCTGCTCCCTGAGGCAGAGAAAGCTCAGAGCAGAAAGCGCAGAGGTTGGATCTGAGCACATATAAATGAGCCTTTTTCTGGGTGACAGATAAATTATTGAGCGCCCCGGTGTTGTATTATGCATTCAGCATCCTCCGCAGCCCGGGCTGCCGAGCCCACAGCCGCTTTCGGGGCTCTCGAGCCGTGCGGCTCCGACAGCCGACGCGACAGGCCGGGGAAGCGCGAGCGGCACATGCTGCCCAGAGGGACACCCTGGGTCACAGTGACACCGTCCAAAGGGGCACCCAGACCAGGGACCTCTCGCCCTGGGTAAAAAAAAAGGCTTTTGAGACTCTGAGGAAAGATTTGGGTTCTTTTTGCTGTTTTGAGGATGAAGTGGGAGGTGAGAGGGGCTGCAGGGATGAGGGACGATGCTGTCGGCAGGAAGACAATGAATCCCGGCGGGAAGGAAACCGGAGAAGAGGTGGCTGGTGAAACCTCAAGACAACACCAAGCACCAAAACGCAGCCAGGACCTGTGCTGAGGCCCTGTCCTGCGAAAGGCCAGAGCAGCAGCCCCTGCGATGCTCCACTGTCACCCCCTCCCCAGCATCCCCCCTTTCCACTCGCAGCTTTCAGATTCAAATCACAAGGCTCTCATTAGCACACGTTTGCATGTTAATGATCTGTCTTACAGTAAGAAGCCTTTCTATCTTGTGACATCGCTTCTCCTTTCCTCCCGCGCCCCCGACTTCCTATTAACATGTCTTCTCAGCTCACATGACGACTTCAACAGCTCATTCTCGTGTCACCTCTCCTGAGTTACAGCCTTTGCACCAAACGCTGCGCCAGGAGAGCGAGAGGACGGGGCCTCGGGGACACCACCTGCGGGTGTCCCTCCACACACCAACGCATGCCCGAGCATCCTAGTGCGGAGAGATGCCTTGAAAACAAAAAGGGTAAACAGTAAATTAGACACTAAACCTCCAGAAAACACATGAAGTGATTCAACGGCTTCAGCAAACCACTGGACAGGCCCAGTCACGTTCGTGGCCAGGACCCCGCAAGGCTGAGGCCGTTTTCAAGCACCCCTGGATGGTGCTGTGATCCCGCAGCATGGACACGGTGTGGAGCTCTGCAGCGAGCTCTCCCTGCTCTCCTAAAGCACCTTCCAGGGCTGCTCCGAGCCCATGCCTACGCTCAGCACTGCGCCGGCTCCCGGCAGCACCGAGTGACGGTGAGCAGAGGTGACAGACTGATGGGCAACGGCCGCAGTGAAGCCGGTGAATCCAGTCTGTCCGTGAACAGACACTAGTTCAAAGGCTGGGATCCACCACTGCCTGAGTTCAGCAGCCGAACAGTCACAAAAAAAGGGCAAGGAGATCCCCTGGGAGCCTGACCCCTCCCCGGCACTGCAGGCAGTCAAGAGAAGACTCAGAGAGCCTCGTGAAAAGCACATTTCCCCAGAGCCGGCCTGGCTCTGGCTGTTTCCACAACCCCTTTGCCCTCACCCTGGGCAGCCCAAGGATGTGGCAGCCCTTCGTGTGCCGAGAACAGGAGCAGCTCAGCCATGCACTTGACGTGTCCCAAGGAGCCGGCAGCACTCGGCCACCACTTCTCCAAGCCATTCTCTTGCTCCTGCAAGCACCTCTGGGTGTGCTGTGGAACCCCGCCGCATCCCACATTCCCCCCAACCCACCCACCGCCCCACCCCGTGCATCCTTCTCGTCAGCGCTTCGCACCACCGCACTAATTTTCAGAAGGCTTTGGTGGCAACGTGATTGCCTGAACCCCCAGTTGGCACCGGTCGAGACTCGGGGCCCAGCCCCTCCTCAGGGTGCCCTTGGTGGGTGCCATCCCCGCAGCTCAAGGAGGCAGCGAGGGGCTCAGCCGGCCTGAACGTTTGGGAGGGCTCCAGCCCCCGGAAGCCACTGCGAGACCCTGCTGGCAGCGTCCGCTCTCCCTGTGCTGTGACCGAAACCCCCGTCACATCCCACCCAGTCCCACAGAGCTGCTGCCAAGTTTCGTGACGTGGAGTGGGACATTAGACTCCCAGGACGGGCCAGGTTCAGAGCCAGGGAAAGCCTTCACGCCGCCATTACTGCAGCCAGAGGAGGGTCTCTGGGGGCTGAGAGAGGTGGGACGCTCCATGGAGCGATGTTCTGCGTGATCGGTACCTTCTGGGAGGGGGATAAAGCTCAGGGTCTTTGTGGAGACCCTGGATCCGCAGCAGCGAGGACGTGTCCATGATAACAGCACAGGCCACCCACGGGCACAAAACGCTAAACCCGGAGCAGCCCAGCAGGCCCCCGAGCCATCACGGGGCACAAGCAGCACCGGGATCAGCGCAGGGTGTTCTGGATGGAACCCTCCAGGTCAGCGTCTGCCAAGGGACTGAGGGATGAGCGGTGCTGGGACAACCCCAGACAGCCCCTCTGACCCCCGACGAGCCCCTCCACGGTCCTGTCCTGGGGCAGGAGCAGATTCCTCCTCCCCGTAAAGCACCCCGAGCTCCCTGCTTTACTTCGTGACTAGCCGGGGCCAAGCCTTCAGCCGTCCATATCCTCGCCGCCGTGAGCTCCTCACCGACGCTCGGAGGCCCTTGCCCAGCCCTCTCCCGGTGCCCGGGCACGGGGGGGCCCGTGGGGGTCAGCACAGAGGCAGCTCCGGGAGGATGTGACCGGGCTCAGCCGCTGCTCCTGCCCCCGGCCTCAGGCCCCAGCACCGGGAGGGGTTCGGAGCAAGGCCACAGCCGCACAAAGGGCTCCCGGGGAGAGCCGGTGCCCTGGTACCTGCTGGTGAACCCGGAGGGCTGAGGGCACGACCGATCCCCGCCCGCCTCGGGGTCCACACGTGGTTTCCCCGGGGAGAGTGCCCTCGGCGGAGTCCGCACCACGGGACGCCCGGGGCTCCCTGGGCCCAAAGCCTCCGGGGAGCCAGTAATGGGACTCCTCCAGAACTGAACCCCGGGGCCTCGGTAACCGGCCTCCCATCCAAGGCTGAACCCGGGGCCCCGGTAACCGGCCCCCCATCCAAGGCTGAACCCCGGGGCCTCGGTAACCGTAGCCCCCTCCAGGACTAAACCCCGGGGCCTCAGTAACTGTCCCCCGGACTGAACCCGGGATCCCCCGGGGACAGTCACCCCCCGGCAGCCGCACTCCCGGGCCCCAGTACAGCACCGAGGCCCCGCCAGCCCCGTCCCCTCCGGTGTCCCGGCGCCTGCCGGGGCCCAGCGACCGGTCCCCGCCACCCGCGC